>PVXU01003947.1:0-24758 GCA_002994865.1 Rhizopogon parksii | reverse complement strand
GACGAGCTCAGGTGGTAGTAGCCAAGGATTCTTATACTCTAGCGATCGTGCAAATGTATAGGTATCAAAGTATATGAAAGCACGTACGCGTGCGAGACATCTCGTCTCGAGAAAAAATAGACAGAAAAATTGTCGGATTGAAACGCGAAAGGATGAAAATGCAACACCTGATAAATACAAATCCATTCAGTTGATGTGATTGATTAAACGAGCGGACGGGGGTCGTTCTTAAGGACGTACACCCCAAGACTGGAGCTGTGTAAGTGAATAGTCTGCCTAGACGAAGATCCGAGCATGAACCATAATCCATGGAGGGGGGCGTGACGCTGAAGTGGGAACAAAGAAGCGCAAACTTAAAACTGGATGCTAAGACGACGATGCTTCCTGGCCATCCCAACAGCTTCCAAGAACTCTCCCACAGGCGAGGGCGCCGCTTCGTATGCGTCACGGCGTGCAACCGTGTTTGTAGGTGAAACGTGCAAAGACGTGGATGAGGAAACTGCGACTGTGGAAGAAGAGGCGGAATTCATGCTCTCGTTAGCACTCCCCCCGATAGCCTTTGGCACCGTGTTCGATGGCGAGTTATGAGAGATGTACCAGCCTATTCCAATGCCACCGGCGATGCACTACAAGAATAGATGAGTTCAGCAGCGGGAATATTTGATTGAAAGATGGCACATACAATCAAAAACACAGTTCCAACGAACCACACCCAGCGCGACAAACTTGAGGACCCATTCTGGGTCTTAATCAACCAGGAGCTCGTCTTCTTCTCGTCCCTCGCGACAATGCTGAACCTCCTCCAGAAGTCATCTCCCTTCTCACCTCGTTTCGGCATCAAATTGTCCTCAGAGCCTCCACGGATGATAGCGTCGCCTGTGAATTGGATATCTCTGGGAGCGGGTGACTTGGCGGGACGGGCAAAGACGGGAGTGATGGGGGTCATCGGAGGCTGGAGAGGGTGCGGAACTACCGGGGCTACCGGACGAGGAGTCTCATAGATGGGGGCAGGCATACGTGGTGGACGAATGTCAGCCGGGGGATAGTTGACTCTCAGTCCATTTGGCATTGGGTGGGGCTGAGGCTGGTTAGGGAGAGCAGGTTGGGTGACCTGTCTCATCTCGGGGGTTGCAACGGGAGAAGGTAATTTAAGTGCAGCGACGGGGGCAGGATAGCCAGGACGTGGAGCGGCGAGGGGTATCGGGGGAAGACCGTGTTTGGGTTCAGTTGCCATAGGAAGCTTATTCATTAAAGCGTCCTCGTCTTCGTCGTCACTCAAGTCCCCATTCAAAAGACCGAGACCGAGTGCACCGAAACCGGACTGGCGGTTTGAGGTTGAGGTATCTTGGCCGTCGAGATATTGATCGTACCTGTACAGGGTCCGATGTACAGTCTGATGAGATGAAAAAAACAAGCGTGTGAACGTACATGTTATAGGCAGACGTGCGATCGTTGGGATTGGCTTCTGCTGGTTTCCGGACGCGGCGTCTGGAGGGTGGGGGCTGGTCGAAGAGTTCGTCTGGATCATCTGTTGCAAACGGTGGTTTCCCGGCAAGAGGTGGTCTTCTTGGTTGTTCAGTACTGGACATCTGGATTGATTACTGCTGATGTGTGGCGGCTGGCTGGAGAAATAAATACGGAAATAGCGAGTGGACGCCTCTCTTGCTGGAGGCAGGCTGAGCTGGCAGCGAATTGTTGAAAACAGGGAAGGAAGAAACAGAGACAAGGAAAAGACAACCCGCAGCCTATGACAGTGCCGTGGGACCGAGCTCTGACACAAATAGGTTTCCGTTGCTGACAACGACCTCCAAACGACCGACTCTCTCCTTCAGCCGCCGGGAATTCGTTCAAGGCTGTATTTGGAGCCATTACACTTTCTACTAACGATCCTATCTACCTTCAAAAGGTTAGGTGGTAAGGTCACAATAGTACAAGCTCCAAGTTACCCCAGTCCGTTTTATGTAAGCCGCTGCATCTTATGGATTCGCACTTCAAGTTATGTGCTGGCAGCGCTGCAGAACACGATATGGACTCGGAATCGTACTTCATGAAGGGGGTAAATTTCTCGACTTTCACTCAAGGTCTCGCATAGCAAACAAGTACTTAGGGGTAGACCCCTCTTACAGGCTCGGGACGGAGCCCCAAGCGGATGATCTCAGCTTCCCGGGCCCGCATAAACGATTCATCGAGCACATTCAAAACCACTTCGCAAATACCATGTTTGTAGGCAAGAAATCTAAGGTCGAGTTCTACAAACCCGTCATATACGGAGGATACTCCGATTGGCATCGCGACTCGACGCATAGCGACGTGCACCGCGCAACGGTGCTTCTTGCTCTTCATACGGATTGGGAAGTTGAGGTACAGACATGTTCAAGCACGCGATGATATGCAGCCTGCCTCGAACAAGCCCAAACCAACCGTTGTGGTATTTTACACAGACACGGAGTATAAAGTCATTGTGACTAAGGATGTACAACTCGTGTACCAATACGATGTTGAAGTGATTGGGGAACAGCCTCCCCACTATTATATGACACCCTAGAGGATGCTGCGCAGCGTGCGCGAGACCTCGAATTGTCGCGCACAACCTACGTTAACCCTAACAATACATTGATTCAGGTAGTCGTCCATGAATGGAGGGAGTTTCATTTCATTTTGCACGGGCTTCTGCGATTGATCAGGTTTTGGTACAAGAGCCCGCGAAGTGGGATCAGAAGGGTGAGAGCAGGTATTATGGTGCAAGGATGTTTGTGAAACCAAAAGACGAAAGGACTAGTTCGCCGCTCTGAATTCCAAGTTGTATTTCTCACAAAACGGGAGTCCATAACTACTACCAGTGGTGCCGCAAGGCGAATTTGAGAGATAGCGATCCGCACTCTACGTCGCAACGTGCTCTGCAGACTGTGCGGAGCACATTTTAACAATGTAGGATCGTACTTCGTTCAATGTGAATACCATCCAATAAGCAGCATGAATCGACAGAATTAGAAAGATAGGTGATACCCTCCATTCGAAGGAACCGAAGACTTCGAGCAGGCGTCTTAGATCTGAGGAACCGGGGTAACGAACTTTTCCCTCTGGAAGCTCCGCGCCTGTGAACAGCTTCACGAGGCAGACCCACAACTGTCCTCGAAGGAACCACAAAACCGATCATTTGAAATTTTATATACACGGACACCGTACCCATCGATCCTAGTGTCTTTCGGAGCTTTGTCTGCCCGTCCTGGAACCCACACGTGCTGACATGTACCCCAATCGTGACGAGAATTCTAAAAAAATTACAATCACCAGACCAGACACGAAAACGAACTGCACCAATCTAGGTAGTTGAACTGGTTCCCCTCGTTATCGACCAGAGTCCGACTGTTTCGCAAGAAGACGGTAAAAATCCGCAACGAGGTATAGGCTCCCTGCAACAATCACCAGTTGCTGTACCCCATCTTCTCCTTCTATCCCTACAATGCCTGGCTCCTCCGTTGCCCCCCATTCCAATGCACCCTCAAGTTGCCCTCGGATCTCGCTTTCGTCAGGTGCAGCCCACAACCCTACACCAGGAACGACCTCGCGCACCGTAGCGGCGATTTCAGACGGCGGAACAGATTTCACCCATGGCATTCCTTCTGGAGGGGTGAATCCTACTGCGGCAACTCTCGTTTGTATTGAAAGCCGTGTGCCAGTTCGAAATGTGAGGAGTGGGGCTAGCGTCTCCTTCGGGGTTTTAGGAGGAGAATGGGAAAGCGCGAGAATATAAGTCAATCGCAATATTCGCACTTGTGGGTTACTGTCCAACATAGTGACGAGGGTCGAAATATAGGAAGCAAGGGTCTCTGATGACGCAGGATTGTGCGCACCATCGACAAGTACAGTTATTGCTCGTAGAATGGGTGAGGAAAGCGTGAGTTGATGGAATGATAGACGGCCTCGCCAGGTCGCATTTCTAATGCCTGTCTGAATGTTTTTCATGACGCACTCGCTGAAACTCTTTGGCATCCTCGATACACATGATGGGTGCGTCATAAGGGTAGATATGACGGTCAATGCGAGACCCAAGTTATCTACTTGATGGGCTCCATTCAAGGATAGAAGTGCGAATAGACTGTTGGGGAAAGCCGAACTGGTGAAGGCAATAGGTTGAGGAGACGGGGAGCTGAATGATTCTGCATCCAACGATAGTGTGGGAGGTAATGGACCATCTATGGTCTCGTCCCAAGCTCGTCGTTGCGCTGACTGAGCTGCTATGAAGTGACCGCCGGCCTGATCGACCGTAGCCTGCACTACATTCTCGACAACGGCATATTTCTGAATGCCCAAGACAAAAGGCTTTTTCTTTCTCGCAATACCGGCCTTCTCCTGTGCGATAAGTTCAACAGTGTTTCCAAGGAATGCTTGGTGGTCAAGATCGACTGCTGTTAGAGCAGAGAGGAGTATGCACTCGTCCGGTATGACATTGGTGGCGTCCAAACGGCCTCCCATGCCCACTTCGATGACCACGACATCTACTCTGAATTTCTCGAAGACTTGCAGTGCAACGAGCGTGAGCAGTTCAAAACTGCTGATCCCAGTGCCATGTTCTTGTTCCGCACTCTCAACAGCAGCGCGTGCAATACTGTATTCTTGGTATGAGATGCTCTGTTCATTAATGCTAATGGAATCTTGGACGGATATGAGATGTGGGCTGTTGAAGCGACCAACGGTAAGACCCGACGCCAGAAGAATGGATGATAAGATGCAAGTCACGCTTCCTTTGCCATTGGTACCAGCAATGTGGAGAGTGGGACGCGAATAAGATGGAAGTTGTGATGTAAGACGGCGAATGCGCTCAAGGGAGAGTTCGATCGACATGATCACGGGTCAAGCTAAGCTTCGATTTTAAGATCTATGAACTCATTAGCACACTCCTTATGTTTGAAAGCAGGGTCCAGACCAGGTGTTCCTCGATCTAAATCACCTGGGATCACAAATTGGACCGGGGCATATATAATATACTTCTCCACTTCAGTTTTACGAATCAACCAAGCCATCTCGTGATTCTTGTAATGTCTACCAACCAACTTGAAGTCAAGGTTTGTCGAGTTCACGTTGTCCAGCAGACATTCTATTGACCAGCGGCCATATTGCCTGCTTTCTAGAATATTTTGGACGACTTGGGCAAAGGCACTGCCGACTCTGTCGCACAGGCCACTGTCTTTGCTCTGAGGGACACCTCCACATTTTCCCAGGTGTATAAATTCACAATCGCGCTCTATGACATATTGGACACAGTTCATCTCCAACGAGCCAAGTGTGGCCTTATTGCTCAGCCCGTGCAGCAGGCTTTGGCTTTACGCAGCTTGGCGTCCTTCGTGCCGGCTTGGCTTGGCCGCTCCCTCTACTCGGCCAGACTGCTTAATACACTGTCTACTCGCTGGCCGATCATTCGCGAATGGTTGTTTTTCTTCGCGGCAGACCATGTTTACAAAGAAAGCGTCGAGTTAAACATGCGTATCCTTGCCAAGCGAGCGATCGTGGACTTCCTAGCCCTCTGTGGGCATACCAAACTTCAGGACCTCTATTCTACTGTCATTTCGACCCCCGGAATCATATCCATGATGTTTAGTCTGTGGGACTTGGAAACAAGGGATCGTCGTTTCAGCAACTGCGTACAAGACGATGACGTCCCTGGTCCTCCTCCGTTTTTTCGTGTTTCAGCCATTATGGACTCATGCATGAGTACATTTTCTAAGACAGAGAACTGGAATTGGCCCGAAATCATGCACCCCTTTAACAATGATGCGGCGAGGATAGCTGCCACTGCTCTTGATCATCTGGAGCAGGACCTTGCGGAGGTCCCCATCGATTACGATGCGATTATCTGGGATACCCACCTTATCACCTCCCTTTCCATTAACGATACAATTCGCATTCCTTTTCTCATGCAACACTCAATGCAAAAAGTTACAGGGATGATCGCCGCTATGGTATCTCAGCGGCCTCCTGTCAAACAGCGCCACTTAGTGGCGAGGGCGATTTCGTATGCCTGTTGGTACATCAGGGCGTACGTGGAAGATACCGACGGGTTACCCTGGATTTGTGAGGCCGTGGAGGCAGGCCTGTTGCCGGCGCTGCTAGAAGTTGAGCCCTGGCTTAGCCATCTGGAGAATGATAACGAAGAAGATTGGGAACCACTCTGGCTGCTTCTCTCGAACATTTTGCCTAAGTACACGATATTTCGTTCGGTGCTTAAAGTGATGGGGAGGTCTGTGAAAGCCATCAACGCCACTGAGAAGGTGGACGGGCTGGAGATGGATGGTCCATTGTATAAACACTGGACCACGTTGGAAGGACTTCTAATGTTCCGACTTGACTTGTTGGAGACTGATGACGTTGATGAGACACACGTCGACTCTTGTCAGAGTTCGAAGGCGCGTAACACCTCAAGTATTCCTCCTCTCAAATGCCGATAGTGATTCTTTTCTCCAGTGTAATAAATCTGGACCAGCAGGTACCTTTAAACGCTGCGCTGGCTGCCTTCACGTGCATTACTGCAGCAGGGAATGCCAGACTTACGACTGGAAACAAGGAGGCCATCAAACATATTGTCGCGGAATACAAGCTCGTCGGGCCAGTACGTGGTTTAAGTTCGCAACTGATGCCAAATTTCACAGATTCTTTTCGCAGAGGGAATCATGTCCCGTATTCCTACTCGTGACCTCCGTTTTCTTGACCGCATCATTGCGTCTGATCTGTCGCTGAACAACGAGCGAATCTCCAACACAGCAGACAAGCTTGCTCCGGATGCTGCTGTCGTCGAGATCGATTATACTTGCATTCCTTTCCGGATCGGTGTCGGTTCCATAGACGCGCTCCCCGGACCAGACACCTGCCCGTGCGACACGCTGATGCACCAAAAGTGGGACACCATGGTGGAGCTGGTACGGAACAGCAAAACGCCTGAGCAGAAGCTTCTCATTCGTGCCTATATTCCATGTGGAACTGCGCCAAAAGCAAAATTGCAGGTCATTCCGATCAAACGGATCCTCCCCGGTTATGACCCGAGCCAGGATTGTGATCCAGCAGAAGCAGGTGATACTTTTGATCACTTGTATTCGTTCGCGGGACATCCTTTCACCATCATTGATCATTCATTTCCTGGGATGAGACTCAAGAACAAGGAGGTGGATGCGTTGACTATCGAAGAAAAGGAAAATAAATCGATACAGGCGGCTTGAAGGATCTTGGATAATTTTGGCACCATGTAGTGTAGTAGCTCGAATTATGTTGCTTGCTGTCAGCCTTGAGTTTATTTACATAGCACACCGCATCGTGTTTGCCACATTGCACGATGACTTGTGAAAGGGACCATTTGTCAACAATGCCAGCGTCTGCATCTCTCATCTTGCAACTTATGAAACACCTTGGTCCCGATCCCCCAATAATCTATCGGCGCTAAAACTATTTCATCATCATGGAAAAAGCAGACAACCAGGAAAGCACTGCAGTCACCTTCGAATGGACGCTTCGTGGTCTCAAGAGTATCTTTGAATCGAGGTATGTTATCACATTGATATGGTCCCCGCTACCGCTGACCAGATACTATAGCAAAGGTGAATCCAAGTCAAAGGTTACGAAGTCTATCAGGTTCGGAGGTGGGCGTTGGCAGGTGCGTGCTACGTCGTAACGTTTCTCTCCGGCCTTAATACCCCTGTGCAGATTCTGTTCTACGCCAACTCTGGGACAGAGGGTGGAGGGTTCGTGAGCTTGTATCTATCATGTGAAGTGCGTTACATCGCTCCTTGTATCATGAAATCATTGGTTGAACGTCGCTATCCTTAGCCAACTGCTGAAGAGAAAGACAATGCGCTGGACGGGAAGTACGTTTTCTGGAGGCCTCGATATTCTTCTACGTAGTAACCTTCAATGCGCAGATGGGTACGGGAGGGAGTCTACAAATTCAGTTTCGAGCTTCGCAGGTCAGACTTCTCATGTTAATCATTCATCTTCAGCTGATATTTTCTAGCCTTGGGAAAACCACATTATTCAATATCAAAGAGGCCCACAATCATTCGTTCTCATCTAAGGTATTTTTTTTTTGCTAAGCTCTGCAGTTGATGCTTAGTGGGTTTGTACAGACAGCTAATTGGGGATGGTGCGTTGTATCCTGTCATTAATGGGGAATCCTAGCACACCTTTGCACAGGGCTCAGTTTGCGAGACGTGATCACGTCTACTATCACTCAAATGCTTGTAAAGAACAGGATGCTTTCCTCATCATCTGCACCATCACGTCGTCCCCGACCACCCCTGCGCATCCACCATCAACACCAACTCAGCTTGTACCAAAGGACTTCCTGGAACGCGTAGGATCACTACTCGATGATCCACTATACTCCGACATCGAGTTTGTCCTGCCTTGCCGAGGCAGGTCAAAGGGTTTTAGGCGTATTTACGCCAACAGAAAGATATTGCAAAGGGCAGATTACTTTCAGACTAGTAAGGCCCACGATCAGTACAACGCATAGCACTCACGCATTTCTCAGTGTTCAGCTCAGGATTTTTGGAGGCTTCTTCAGATCAAAGCCATCATTCTGGCTTTGATACTGACGATGGCGCTTCCGAAGATACTTATCTTGGTCGTCAATTCGACGATTCGGATGATGAAGATGACGAATTCACGACACAGACAATCGATGAACCAAGCTTCGATGGCACTGCAGAGTCGCAGATCGAAGAGGATGCTGGACCCTCTCTACCGGTTGCAAATCCCAACAACGCTGAGTCAGGTGCTCTTTCCGTGGAGGATGATACACAAGTATCGAGTGGTCCGGAAGACGTACATATACGTAATGTCCGATCCAAGTTGTCTCATCCATCATCGCCAAGGAACCACGACGTAGCTCTTGACAAGGGCGAACTCGACTGGACGAAATTATCAGCACCACCTGAAGCCAAGGATATTGTGGGACCCAAGAAAATGCGTGTCGTGATCCGGGACGTTGCATATGCGACTTACAAGGCTGTTCTCTACTACGTGAGCCTGGCTTTCGGTATATCAGTGTACAGTCGTGACCTGCACATTACAGATTTATACGGATGTCATCGTCTTTGCCCCTATATCGTCGTCGTTCAGCTCAACAGCTCAAAAGAGCAGAGCGCCGACAATAGCGTTGACAGTGCAAGCACCTTCTGATAGTCAGTCCAATTTGGTTGATGTTCCTAAAGCAGTGGCTTCAACGGAAGCACCCACCACGAGGAGAGAATGGATTCGAAAGTGGCAACGAGGCCACCCCGAACGACCATCGCCCTGCTCTGCGAAGGCTGTTTATCGATTGGCAGACAGTGAGTCAAGCACGCTTTCCTGGACTTGTTTGTGTTATTTGATGACATCGGAATGGTAGAACTTGGCCTCCTTGATTTGAAGGAGCGTGCATACCAGGTAAATTCGTCTTTTCATGCAAAATTTCCACGCGTTTACATGCATGGTCGATATAGCACATTCAGAAGTCGCTCACTGTCGAGAATATTCCATACGAGGTGTTCTCTCCCTTCTCTGCAACCTTCTCGGACGTCCGCAAGGTCCAAGTCAATTACTTCCTCGAGCACTGGGGAGACATTCGATCTTCAGAGGCGATGCGCAGTGTGTGGCAGCAAATTCGCATTGGAAGACACCCTGGCTTTGAGGAAGGTATGTGATGGGACGATTGGTTTTCATGGCATCAGAGGTTGACGAATTATCAGTGTGGCCTGTGATTGCGCAGCACCTAGAATTTAACCCGAAGGCGGGTGGAGCAGGCGATGTGGAACCTAGTGAAAGTTAAACGTGGTACGATTGCAAGATATGTACGTGCTCATGTTTAATTGACTGCAATGCCACCTGGCTCCTTCTGGCAGGTTTTCTTCTTGTTTTCTTTGGTTCCCCCGTCAGCTGGTGTAACAGAAGGAACATAACATTGACGCATTAAGTTTCTGCCTTAATATACTTGAAACGTCGCCATAACATAGAGATCAATACGTGGCAGATAGTGTTGATTGAGCGATCAAAAACTCTGGAAGACAGAATAAACCTGTAAATAAGTCGAAACCAACACTAATCCAGTTCACGATACGTAGAGGTGACGGATCTAGGACTCTGCAGTTTTAAAGCATCCATATGTAGCTAACCAATTATGTGCGAAGTCATTCAGTTGGTCATTCAACGGAGGTGAGACTGCCATGATCCGTGGCTTCTGTTCCAGATACGCTGACTGTTTCATCAAGATCACTGCCTCCATCTTCTTCGTCATCGTGTTGTGGCTTTCCGATTACAGTAGATAAGCTATTACTGAACTGGAGGGGCCTTGGGCTCGGTGCAGAAAAATTTGATGTTGTTCCAGTACCTTGATGCGTGGAGACCCTTGAGCGATGACGAAACTATGAGCGGGGTGATGAATCACCATTCAGGGGCGAGCCTAACGAACGGCCAACGGTCGTTGTCTGTGATGGCAGACCCGGCGTGTTTACGGACCGCCTTGGCGTCCCAGGGCGTGAGGCGGTTGACGTTGAGTCCCGCCGGAGTGCGTTGTCAGGAGGTCGTCGCGTTTGCGCGGCTTCGCTGTAGTGGGTGGGACGAGGATGTGCAATATCATTTGGGCGCTGGTAGAGGGCGAATGGATGGTTTCGATCTTCCGCCAAGGCGTGTGAACCCTGCGACACGTCAGCGGGAACAAAGAGCTGTTGATCTTCAAGGTCGCTGTGTGATTCCTGGAGCTCAGAAAGTGTAGCTCCTGATTGGCGGTCCGCCGGCTGCGATGGGATGCGGTGAAGAAGCCCATAACTACCAGAAATACATCAGTCCAATGATCTATTTTAAAATGAGATAAACAAACCCGAAAACACATCCCAATAGTCCCTCACCACCCCAATGGCGATTGGGCACCAGTACAACCTCTCTGAGATTACTGAGAAGTGGGGGGTTAGAGAGATGCAGGACATGTCAATACAGTAGTAGAACATACTCGAAATCATACGAATAGACGTAAACTCGCAGCGGCTTATCAACATGCTGTGAACACAAATGGTTAGCTCACAAAAGAACACCAGGTTTGGCAGTGGGTCATACAGCTTCCACGACATCGTAGAAATCATTCTCGGCGGCCAATATGCCACCGGACCATCCAATTATCCAGTCACCATATGGAACGAGACCAGCGCTTTCTGCTGGACTTCCTTCTAGAACTTCAAGGACATGCCAAACACTATTTGTCGCAGTCTCGTATTCGCACATAGACATGCTCAGGCCAAGTAAAGAAGGCTGGTGGGAGTTTTCAGTATCATCCTGTGGGATTGACGCGTGTTGTGCCAGAGCCCAAGCCCGTGAGGGAACGATCGGTACAACTAAGTTTGGTCGCGTTATTAGTGCCATGAATATATTCTGACTCCAGACGTACTTACCTCGAGTTGTTCTGGTTTTGCTGTTCCAGACTAAAAGATTAAGCGTCTTCCCTTCGTGTTTTTCCACTATCTTTTCGAGCTCTGTAGCATCTATATCGCTCTCAGCGTGGAAAGCATCGCCGCCATCGAAGCCGACAATGAAGTCGAAGAATGGCTCGATGGACGTCTGGGAGGCTGGTGATGAAGGAGTGACTCGTAAGACATGCAGAGCATGGGATTTGTGCGACGGCGTTGCAGTTGATTGTCCTGCTCCCATGTAGTCCAACGGTTACTTACAGAGAAATGCAATTCAGCCCAGTGTCTAATGGCGCCGGCGGCATTTCCTAAAACGTGTTCGAAATCCAAACATGTTGTTGTGAGCTGTTGTGCCAACAATTTTGCAAACAGCTCTAACAGCCAAATTTTCCTTCCGCAAAGCGCAAGTCGCGTTCATCTGGGGCGTCGATACGGTCGATATTACTTCGTCGACTGACTCCATGCGGTATGCGGTAAGTCAATTCTACGACTTTTCGTGCTTAATTTTGAACTGACATGGGACAGCTAACTTATGTTACTTTGTCGCCGTTTACTTCCTCGAGTGCACACCCCGATCCGCGTTTACGCCCAACAAGTAATTGGAAGCCAGATTCATGGCAAAGCTTTATCTAGGTCGATACCTGCAGGTGTCACTGTGCAAAATGCCTTGCCAGAGGCGGCGGACTCGGCTTCAAACCGTCAGGTCCGAGCTGCTATGGCAATGTTGTCAGCGACGAATTATGATGAGTCCATTCTTGACAAGCGGAAGATTCACTCCCTCCTTGTCCTCCTCCGCCGACTTGGCGCGCTTTCTGAATTGAGCGCCGTGAATGTCTCGAGACTAGTCAAGCACGTTGTCAACAACCCCGACGTAGATCCGTATGATGCAAGGATAACGGACGTCCTCCTTCCTCTATTCCACCAACCCCTCCGACAACATTCCGTACCAAAAGGTGTAAAGTCTATGTCATATCGCCCTCCCAGCGATGTTTTCACAGCTTTCGGCCTTGTTCACAAGTTGATCACATTCCATCGAGACCGAGATGCACTCCATCTCTTCCAGACTCTTACCGAGACCTACCAAATCCCTGTAGAAGCCTTCACAGAGATGTACCATGCGTCTCCAAAGGACAAGAATTTCGCCTTCATTATCAGGTCGACATTGGTCAGAGCCTGTTTCCACTGGGGCTGGTACCATCGCGCGCTTGACATCGTTACCACTACAATCATGACTCAAGATTCCACCGATGCCGCAGTTACTGAGCTGGCGCTCAGCACGCTACACCTTGCTCTGCATAATGCAACTCACAATCATTTCAAGCATTGTACATGGCTTATGTGTCACCTCGCAAAACCTAGCAATGTTATTATTCCAGACGGCACCATTCGCCTATTCTACGACAAAGCCATGCACGTGCAAGATGGCCCATCTGCGGAATTTTTCTACAAATACACACAATTTCGAAGAACCATTCGGAGGGTCAAATATCCTCTTCCACGAGGTCGTTCATTGACATGGCTCATGGACTATCTTGCAACCACCAGCCGTAACGTGCATCTTGCTCGGACGTTGGCCAAGCAAGTGGTTGACGAGATGGAGCCAATTCCATTGCAGGACCGGGCGCGTTTCGTTACCCTCGCTGCATCTCATGGTTTCGCCTCGTCGGCACGTACCCTGTGGGGGCGCTACTCCGTGGGAAGGGATCGTGATGTGGTTCTCGGAAATGCTTCTCTAATGCTGCGGATGGTTAGCATTTTCTCCAAGCTTATAAATCGCACCAAGGATGAGATAGAAGACTCGACAACAAGTCAAGATAAGGATGATGGAGGAATTACAGTCTCATCACTTGACGAACGGCAAAAACAGCTGGACGATTTGATCCAATTCGTCGAACGGGTTGTTCGCGATTTTCGCACGTCCAAAGGCTCTGTGGAAAAAATATCTCATTTTGATCTGAGCTCTTTGGCCCGTGCTTACATTACCCTTGGTCGTGTTTCCGACGGTCTGGATATGCTCAAAGTGCTCCTTGGGCGCTACGAAATTCCAGACATCTACGATATCAATATCGCTATATCCGCTATAGCCGAATTTCATCCGAGGAGGGCCGCGGGCATCATGAAGAAGATGGTTGCACGGGGCATACGTCCTGATGCAGTGACGTTTGGAACCATTATTCATCACGCCATCCTTCACGGCGAGCTGAGGCTCGCAGGTTACTTGATTGGTCGTGCCCAAGAACTTGGTTGCGAAGAGCTGTCGGCCAAAACCACTGCTTCGCTTTTAAGGGCAAGCGTTAACGTGGAAGGTGTTCCCACGTCGCTCTTGAAGGAAAATCTACAGCGCGCGTGGGACGTCATTCAGTCCGGGGACGTCTCAACTGTCGTACACAAGCCTAATACCGGGAAATACTGTATATTTGCATCGCTCCGCCTTGATGACCCTGTGATGGCTTTCAAGTTCTGGGAGACCCTGGTGAAAGGGAAGACCGAATGGGGGGACAGGAAGCAGGTATTTCAACGCCGCTTGATTGCCAATATGATCCAACGGCATTGTCAAAAAGAGACACTGAGTCGCGATCGTGGTCGACAAATGCTGGCTCAATTGAAGGAGAGGAGGGTGTTGTAGGTCGCTCCTTGGACGGTAGATCATAGACACATACATTAAATATATTCACTGCACATAATGACGTCGAGGACTTGATATGACACTGCTCAATTTGTTACACTGTACGCAGGTGTGATTACAAAAACTAAGATTAACAAGTAGCATTACTAGTATAGCCCTGGCAGCGATCGTCACGCGCTGCCACGCACCTACATAGACAGAAGCACGCAACCGGAAGAAAGCGTGGGTGTTGTCCACGAGGAAACGAAATCCGAGCTGAATGTGAGTGTTGTAGCGTTTACCAAATCGGGTGCGGGGTAAACCTGACCAGCACCGGGCCGGTAAACTTGAAAGCACGTATAGTATTCAGCTCGCCCGCTGTCGCCACTTGTGTCAATGTCACTGTGTCTAATTGTATCTTGGGCGACAATGGGAGGTTATGATCTGTAGAGGCCAAGCAAACAACGAGAATCTCCAAACAACCCCCAGTGTCCCGCCCTGCCAGTTCAATCCCCCCCAACCCCCGTCTTCATCGTTATGCCTCCCGCGCGGGACGCTAAATCTGTCTCACCTACATTGGGAGCTGCCAATCCAAAGAAACATACATCAACTTCCGATAACAGCAAGGACAAGAGAAAGTGCGTCCTGACTCCTCATAAAGACCGATGTTTCTCCGTTCTGCTTGAAACCCCATCTCATTCCACAACCTCCATTGCGTTCCCTCGCTTCATGCAACTTCCGTAGCCGGCCGTTGAGCCCGATCTAGTGCATTGCGCTCTTTCCATGTCATTTTTTTCTCCTTTCGTACAGATCCAATGTGCTGACTTTCATTCCCCTCATTTATATAACAGGCGACAATCTCAGAGTAGGTTTTGGCGCTCATTTATCCGACGTGAATCGAGATCGAGTTACATTCCACTTTTGAACAGGTTGTGATGCTTGTAGAGCCAGAAAGGTTCGATGCGTCCGGGAGAATTCAGAAGATCCAAAGCAATCATGCAAACACTGCATAGCCCTTGGAATACCATGCACTTACGACTACCAACCGAAAAAGAGAGGACCTCCTAACTTGTAAGCTATCCCTCATCGTCGCACTTTTGCCTAACACCCATGCCGCGTCTTTAGATATCTACGTCGGTTACAAGAAGCAGCAGCAGCAGCTTCTTCTGCCTCTGAGCATCATGAGCAGACCGATGATGCGTCGGTATCACCAAACTCTGTCCACCAAACTCCAGCTAGCCATACGCAATCAAGTTTATCCCCGCCATCGCAGCAGCAAACTACCTCACCTTTTCTAGAGCCTTGCTTGACTCCAATCCCGACTGCCGCTTCCACCATCCACCCATCTCGATACCCTATCACGGCTGACACATATCATACTCATCACTCTCCTATTGATATCATTTCCCCAATATCCTTTAATGGACCCCGGGAAGTTAGCACCTCGCTACTCTCTCAGAAGCCAGACGATGCCCGACCGTACTCCTCTTCTGAACCATATGGCGGGTTTTCCTCATACAACTGGTCTTATAAGCAACATCAGCCCCTCCCAGTTCTGCTTCCAACCAGCATACCTCCACTTTCGTACTATTACCGACCTCGCAGCTTAGAGGATATCGCACCCAGAGACCGTATTTCACTCATCATCGCTCTTTTCTTCGACTTCGTGTACCCACTAACTCCCTGTATTCACAAACCATCATTTATGGCGGACCTGCATACCAGGAGAGAAGAACGCGACCCGCTATTTTTCGCTCTCGTCATGTCAACACTAGCATTAACATTGGTGCAAGTACCACGATCCTACCTACCTATGGAACGCTCTGTTGTACGAAAGCTTGCACAGACGTGTTATGAAGCCAGCCGACATATCACTATCGTATCGTACGATCCACCCACATCTATGCACGTTATCATTCGGTACTTGTATGTGTTCCGACTGTTATGCATGACCATATTTATTCATTGTTGCCAGCGACTGTGTCTATCATTTTTGCGAAGGTCATGATGCCACACAACATGCAGCTTTCGGCGAAGCAGCTCATATTGCTGTTGCGCTGCGCATGCACGAGGAGGCCTCCTACGAGGGGCTTGACCCTATTGAATGCGAGGTTAGGCGAAGGACCTTCTGGTTGCTTTTTGATGGTACGTCCTGGATTGTCCTATTTCGCCTTGTTCATGATCAATGTCTGGCAACTGACATTTTACCTGTAGCGGACAAATCAATGTCGATTCTCTTGGGGCGCCCGATCTGTCTTCGAGACGAAGATTGCACTGTTCATTTCCCGAAAGAACTCGATGACGAGTAGTAAGTCACTTCCATTTTTAATCCGGAAGTAACTAAGCATGACGTCTGTGACTTTCTCCTAGCATCATTTCCAATGCATACCTGCCTCAGCCGCGTGGCAAGACAGCCCTTGTTTCAGGATTAAATTACATCTCAAGGATCTTCGCACTTCTGGGTGAAATATTGGTTCGTATTAGAGTTGATAAGCGGTCACCTCCACAAGGACAATTTGCAACGGCGAGATTGGAGGAAGTTCAAGCTTTGCACTCGCGCATTATGGGGGCCCTTGCACATGCGCCAGCGCCTCTGAGGCTGAAGCAGACGCATCGACACGACCACCTTCTGGCTGAATACGGTGGCGCTGGGTTCAGACAAGCCACTTTTGCGGAGGTCAAGGACTTCTTTGACAACCCCAAAGCTTCTCGCGCAAATGCACTCAACCCATTCCTGGTCATGCAGGCAAATCTTTACGTGACTCAAGTGAGTTGTCACCATAGGATGGTAGTGTTCGAAAACTTTTAACTCTGATATGATCAAGCAACTCGTTCGATTTGTGGTTGAACAGTACCGCGACGAACTGGTCATGACTTTACAGGGTACTATTGATGACAATCAGGTCGCTGAGGATAGGGAAGCGGTCGCGAGTGACCTCCTCAATATTCTTCACAGGCAACGATTCTTGACTTGTTTAATCGGACACGATTGATAATATTCCTTAACAGTATTCCTATCCAGTCAATCGCCACTAATGGTCCTTCGTTGGTGAGAAATGAGAGTTTACTCTTTGTGGTGGTTTTGAAATAACTTTTTGGGCGACATTGCCACATCATTCAGGTGCACAAAGTGCGATTCGTCGCATCCACTTTGTTGGACACAGTCCAAAATGCGGAGACTGCCCCAGCATCGGCAGCGCGCGCGCATGCTTTCCTATGTCAGTTTTGCGCGGTTATCTCCAGATCACTATGTTGCTAACAATTGTTCAGGGGATTTTCTTTCTATCCTATCTGAAATTGAGCGAAATTATCTGTGAGTTACGCTTATCAGGCTTCTTCATTCAGATGAAGCTCATTACTGTTGTATTCTAGCCTTGACGATGACCGTGACGGTGCATCGAGCGGTGACATCGGCACGGTCATGGTCTAGCGCTTTTTATGATCCCTTCTGCACATAAAGTGATGGTACATACACAATTATCTATTTCATTTTGTTGCTTTTGTGTCATAACTCTACCGGTGTCTCTTGTCGCGGAACTTATCCACCCACATCATATAGGTGTTCTCTCTATAGTTATCCATATTCGATATTTGTTCCGCATCTAGATTATGTAGCATCTCTCCCAAGCTTTCCATCTTTGTGTATTGCAATTGCTTTACGGTGCGAAGTTTAGCATATGTTATCGGCGTACGGATATTTTCCCATCCTCAAGAATTTGGGGCCTACCCGATGGAGGAAGTGGACAAGAATTGCTTGGAAGGTTTCTTGCATGAAGTGCGAGACACCTTGGAAGTAATTCTTCCACTTGCGAATATCATCAATTAATCGATGTCCCTCCCATCCAGTTTGATACTCTCGTGTAGACGCGGGCTTGACTGCCTTCCGAGTCGGCAACCCGTCGGGTGTAACAAAATCACATGAGGTGGACGCAGTAATCCTGACCCTGAGAGTGTTGTATGATACCGTAGGATCAAGTCCTAATGACAACATTGCGCGTCACTGCCAATATTGTCGCAGGGGAATTAGCTGCGAGTCGACATATCGAGTCGACGTGGCACTGGTTGACATATCCTACAATTTGCAAAACACCAGGGCTACTGGACTGTGTGATATCGGCAGCACAGAAGCACAGGATCCTGCGGGCGTAAGAATCGAAGACCATGGACACACAGCGTAGTAACACTGCGAGAAACGACACCGGCAGCCAAGTATTTGAAGTAATATGTACTTACCAAATGAAATGTGGTGGAGTAGGGGTACTTAGTAGGTGTGCAGTTGCCACATGAATAGTGCGTTACCAGGGAGAGCATGGGCAACAGATGCTGGCATGAAACAAATATATTATGATGTACCAACACGAGAAGGTCATGAGAGACAGATAAATGACCGGACCGCCGGAGCCACTAGGTTGATATTCTTCCGTCACACTCAGTCACAATCACGTGATGTATGTAGATAGTAATCTTGCTACACTTACTAGTACGCGCCTAAAGCCATTCAAATTTCAGACGTGATTTCTCTTCTAGTGCTAGTGTCATAGACAAATCGGCAATGGACACACAATACGAAGGAGGGAGCAAAGGCAACCCAGTGCAGATTACAGAAGGTTTGACCATTCCTGCTGGCTGCTGACTCCATATGCTGACAGGAGACGCGTCTTTCGATCCTCATGATTGATTGAACATTGGCGGTGATGTAGATGAAGCTGCTGTATACGACCGCCAGATCCGATTATGGGGCCTTGAAGCTCAGCAACGGTGAGTTCCCAGTCGTCTGCTGCCCGAATAACAGGGCTCGCTCGCATACGACTGAATCGATTTCTGGAAGAATGCGAAATGCCACCATTTTAGTTATCCGACTGCGAGGTACTGCGACAGAAGCAATCAAAAATATTGTTTTGGCAGGGGTAGGGAAGCTGGTTATCTTCGATACAGAAGAAGTCAGCGAAGAGGACCTGGGTACTGGCTTCTTTTTCAGAGACGAGGATGTTGGGAAAAAGGTGCCAATTGTCTCGCGGATATTTCCCGTTATTTATTGATTGTTTTTGCTTAGAGAGTGGATGCCGCGAAGGCTCGAATAGAGGCACTGAATCCGCTTGTTTCGGTGCAAGCCATGAGACATCCAACGCTTTTGGAACCGGAGACTCTCGATGCACTGGTTATGGGTGTTGATTTGGTTTGCGTGACGGATTGGGACCGCGAAGGCTTGGTAAGTTGAATGATTCTCATATACTCTTCTGCTTTTTAATCATCTCTGGCCCTCTAGATTAAAATCAATGAAGTTTGCCGCCGGTTTGGGAAGCCATTGTATGCTGGTGGTACCTTTGGCCTTCTTGGTTATATCTTCTGCGACCTGCTCAAACATGATTACATTTCTCCGTGAGTGGCCTTCATTCATTCTGGGATGAAATCTCATCGCTGTCTGGTGATATTCGTTTCCTCTGCTGGCTGCCATCTTTGAGACAGTGATCGGTCCGCACCCAAGGAAGCACCAAGGAATGTGAAAGCGAGTTCAGTATACTCACCGCTGCACACGGCTGTGCGGCATCGGTGGTCAGGTCTCACGAAAAGGCAGACGAAAGAACTTAACCCCGCTGTGGTGCATGTCATCTTGGGTATGAATCTGTATCATTCTCAGATTTTATGCATGCGGCTTGATGCACCTTGCCAGCCCTTTGGGAGTATCAAAGCAACCATGAAGGAAAACTTCCGGACGACATGGACGCAGCCTCTGAGCTAGAGCAGATAGCCAACGGTATCCTTACTACGTCGGACGTCAACCGACAAGTTCTGACATCAGTTCCGCGGGATTTAATTGAGTGCGCATTACTGAAATTGCTTGCTTGGGTTTGAAATGACGTATGTTCCAGTACAATGTGCACATCAGCTGTGCATGAGTTCTCTCCCACATGTGCCGTTGTTGGAGGAATGTTAGCCCAGGATATCCTGAAAGCTCTCGCGGCTCGGGAAGCACCGATAGCAAACTTTTTCACTTTTGATGGAAACACGGGTAGTGGATCGGTATGTAGGATGAACATGTAACCGATATTGAACCCATACATACGTGTTATATAATTGTTTATTCTCCGCAAAGTCGTTGGTAAGTTAAAGCGTTGGTCGGCCACGTTGAAGGCGTGGGAGATCATCATTCCATCGTCCAAGTTTAGGCAGTGCCACGGTCATTCAGGGTTACCCACTGCGGATATCCCGAGTATCATCTCCACTCTTTCTCAACCCTCATGGTCCTGCCCCAGCAACGTCGGCCTACCCAAAGCGCTCAGGAATATTACGCCGTACCGCAGAGTCCGCAAACTACATCTAATATGCAGGGTCCTTACAATCAGTCCCGTCCTCCTGCAAGGTCTGGTTCCTCAGGTAGCCAGATGCAGTCAGGTAGGGGGGCAATCGCACAAGGAGTAGCTAGTGGTCAAATTGGCGGGGCATATGGTCCTTATTCCGTGAGTGCTCTGGTTTTTAGTGTCTGTCGAGCCTGCTGTGAACGTGCTGGCGCTTCAAGTACCATCCATCCTCATCGCAGAACAACCCCGTCCACATCCCCTCACGATTCAGCTCTGCCCCCTCCGAGGTCTCTTCTGTAAACGGTGAAAAGCCCGCCGGTCTCACGACCACATCATCTACCGTCCCACCATATTTGTGGGACATAAAGGACCCAGATCTCGACGATGCTCTCCATAATCCAGATCCTGTTAATGATGCTGCTCTCGATAGCTCTTTCACAATTTTCTCAGCACGAGGGTGGGCGAACGCATCCGCACTCCTCATTCTCGTCGTCGGACTAATTACACTATTTGCTGGCTACCCCATCATCCACTATTTTACTACGATTACCGCCGCAACACCAGGATACAACTTAGGCGGCATAAACGCATCGGGTCAGATACCAGTACTTCCTGGTATGCCAAGTCTCCGCGATGTAAATACCCCGTCAGATGCGTACTACCGAACGGGGAGCGATGGTAACACGTACCAGCTGGTGTTCAGTGATGAGTTTAACACAGATGGTCGGACATTCTGGCCTGGAGACGATGCATTCTGGGAAGCAGAGAATCTTTATTACTGGTGAGTGTGTACAATGTGACCGAGTTGGTATCAAGCCAGTCTTACTCCTCCTGATCCAGGGCTACTGGTGATCTTGAGTGGTACGACCCACAGGTGCTGTAGAGCTTGGGAGTTATGCGCATCCTAATCTAACATCCATCACAGGCCATCACGACTAAGGACGGGAGCTTGGTAATCACCATAACGGAGCGACCCATCAACAATCTCAATTTCATGAGTGGTAGGTTGAGGCACCCTCCCATGTGTTCATTCTTATCATCTACTCATTCATAGGCATGGTCACAACGTGGAACAAGCTCTGCTTCACAACGGGATACATAGAGGTCAACGTGAGCATGCCAGGAACGCCTAAGGGTCCTGGTTTCTGGCCAGGTCAGTGAAGTTGCCGTAATACTGGTTATTTTCACTGATGCCGTTATTTAGGTGCATGGACCATGGGTAACTTGGTAAGACCTTCTTATAATCCGCTATGTTTCAGCGAAATTTACATCAATTGATAGGGACGTGCCGGCTATGGAGGCACCACCGAAGGTCGGACAGCGAACTTGTATGCTCGTACTCATGTCTTACATATTCTGCAGGCACTTGGCCATTCAGCTACAGCTCGTGCGACGTAGGAATATTGCCTAATCAGACGCAAAATGGGGTCCCTGCCGCAGCGACCACAGGCGGACTTCAAGGCGCGCCTCTGAGCTATCAACCTGGTCAACGACTCTCGAGTTGCACTTGCACTGGTGGGGATCATCCTGGGCCTAATACCCAAACGGGACGTGGAGTGCCGGAAATCGACATCTTTGAGACTCAAGTCGATGTCAATACCTTCCAGGGCCAAGTATCGCAGTCCATGCAGGTTGCGCCATACGACTATCAGTATACATTCGATTCGAATTCACCCGCCACAACTATCCAGAATACTCAAACTCAGTTCAACACTTACACTGGTGGTTATTACCAACAGGCTTTGTCAGCGGTAACCTACATCAATAGCGAGAATTACAATGGACAGGGTTTCGCGCAGTATGGCTTTGAATGGTGGTCGAACCCCAGCAATCGGCCAGAAGGATATATTCAATGGTACAGTGAAGGGCAAGAAACGTGGAAAGTCACATCTGCTTCTATTGGGGCGGATGCTACGGTGGATATATCAGCGCGTTTGATTCCTGAGGAACCCATGGTACGTTGTTTGTTGTATGACCAGTCCAAGTGTTTGATGTCCTTTACAGTACATTATCCTAAACCTGGGTCTTGCTCGTGAGTGGAATCCGACAGAGACATCCTTTTCGTTGTTAACTAGGCCTGCTTTTCTGTAGCCTCCTTCCAGGAGCAAGATTTCATGCATATGACTTTTCCAAGCGAGATGTACGTGGACTACGTTCGCGTCTACCAGCGCGAAGGCATCCAGAATGGCGTTACGTGCGATCCACCAAACCGCCCTACAGCGAATTATATCCAGAAGTACGTACCTCTCATACCTTCGTGCTGGAGAATATCTCACACGTTTCACAGTCATCTGAATGCATATACTAACCCCAACCTTACGACATGGGCACAAGCTGGGTACAAATTCCCCTCGAATACTCTCACCGGGTGTTAAGCTGTGTCCAACCCTTCGTGCTGTGGTCACAATCTACATCTCATATAACTTACACCCTTGTTTACATTATTGTACGATCGCACATCTATGGGGCGCTGGACATTTTCATCCTCATTTAACGTTTAAACCCTTACGCTCCTTACCACGAAAAGGACATCTTATCACGATTTTTTCCACATACACTTACTGCGTATTGACATACAGGGACTTTACTCATCTCTCGATATTCGTGGCTAGGAGAAGAACGTTCCTTGATAGTCGTTTAACAGAGAATGATGAAATAGAAGACCCATCCATGGCGGCCAAGTACGGTGAAGATCTTACAGGAATCTTAGCCCAACATCTTTCTGAAGTCATCTTGCCCCTTCTTGCTCTGTTGCTCTGTTGCTTGAGCATTTGAACTCGAGGTCGCTTGTGCTTGTGTGGTGCCGACAACGGGTTTTCGGGCACGACCGAGGCCAGCTTTCGGCCGAGACTTGGCAGCCCGAGGTACAAACATACCCCCACTTGCTGGCGGTGGCGCCGCAGGCTGACCACGGGAGGGCCCTGGCTGCTCTTCAGAGAACTGTAACACGTTCCCGCCGAAGACGACAGGGTCAGTCCGAAGCAGTAGTTTCCCGGCCTCCTAGAAGCGCGAAATCTGTCACTAAGGTGATGAGAAGCATGGTAACGGAAACTAACGGCAGGATTTTCAAGTTCTATGATCGCCTCGTTCAAAGCGGTGAAGACCTCGGTTCGTTTGACGAGAGTATGTTTCTCTAAGAACTGGTGGAGTAGTCCCTCTTGGGTGTCTGCAGGAAGATTTCGAACCCGTACGGAACGGTTGCGAACCTCAGCGCGACGACCGAGTCCGGATTCTGTCATGTCGTCTCTAAAGACGAGACAATGAATGACGCGTTTTAAAGTGTTGCAAGAGACTTACTTGTTCTTTCCACGCACGCGAGTATCGGTGAGGGTGACCGCAATGCGCCGATTTTTCAATTCATAGTTGTTAGCGGCAAGCGCAGCACGAGCGTCCATCTACAACATGACACGATGAACAACACAAGTGCTTCTTGTTGATGGAAATCATACCTCTGATTCGAAATCAATGAAAGCAAAACCCTTCGGCTGTCCGGCTTTATCTTTTGCAAGGCGGATCTCTTTAACTGGGCCATACTGACAGAAACAGCTACGCTTAGCAACTAACAGTGCACAGAAAAAATATGCTCACAGTCTCAAAGACTCCTTTGAGGTCTTCTGCCGTCGTAAACTTGCTGAGGCCAGCAACGTAGAGTTCCCGCTCATTGGCGTCTGCGTCTGATCTTTCCTTCTTGCGCTCGGGATTTGAGATGAGTACGCTGACAGCGCGGTCAGGTTCCAGTTCACGACCATGGAGCTCAAGCGCTCGTTCAGCTGATGCCTGTTAAACAGCCGTCAGACCTCAAGCAACTCTCATATAAAGACAGTATCGCAAACCGGAGACGTGTATTGCACATAGCAGAAACGTCGTGTAGCCTTGAATTTCTTGCTTGGCCATCGCACATCAAAGATAAGGCCGAACTTTTAGTGGGGAAAATCAGGCTTGGATAGGATACGCCGGAAGACAGGCCCACCTGACCGAACAAATCACGAATAGATGCGTCATCAAACTTTTCCGGGAAGTTCGTGACATACAGCGTAGAACGCCATGCCAGATGCACGCTGATCTCAGTCTCATGTACCCTCTTCTTATCCTTTGTAAGAGCAGCTGGCACGCTGTCCTTAAAAACGAATCCATATATTAGTAAGTTGTGGTCCCAGAAACCATATGGCATACCCGAGTATGAAACTCCACCGTTGCGACCAGCGTTTCGGGCATACGAGTGAACTTGATGTCTCGAACATCGCCGCACTACAATATGCACAGAAATGAGAAACATAGTGGAGCTCACAGCGTAGAATACTTACATCCTTGAACAATGCCTTTAGATCGGCTTCGGTCGCCTCAGATGGTAAGTCGGCGACGAAAACAGTGCAGTTCTCTCGATCACTGATCGTTAACCTGTGTTAAGTTCGTATCCTTTCTAGCACAAAG
>PVXU01003868.1:0-27438 GCA_002994865.1 Rhizopogon parksii | reverse complement strand
GAACTGACTGTTCACCTCTCTAGTCCGGTCAACTCTCAGATGCATTAGAGAAACTGCTTGCACTGGAGAAGCAGACACGAAATGTATGTACCGTTACCTTTGACGATTTACTTGTACTGAAATTGCCTCCGCACAGGCTTCTGATCTGCCTTCTACGACGCGACTAGCTAATGCGGCGCTCGAGCTCTGTTACGAATCCCGAGACTACACACAACTCAACACTACCATCAGCTTACTGAGCAAGAAGCACGGCCAACTCAAAGTCGTCGTTCAAGCGATGGTTGAGCTGGCAATATCGTGGCTGCCTGAGATTCGCGAGCAGCAAGGTGTCGAGAAGTGGTTAGAGTTGGTTGAAACTTTGCGATCTGTGACAGAGGGGAAGGCAAGTCCATCACCTCGTGAACTTTGAACATTCGCTCAGGATGTATTTTTTGCAGATTTTCCTGGAGACGCCCCGTGCACGCGTTTCTCTCGTTCTCTCTCGTTACCACGAATCTCTTTCAAAGGGCCCAAAGGCTTCAGCAGCTTCTACCAAAGAAGCACTACAAACGGCCTCGGACCTACTGAGCGATTTGCAAGTGGAGACATACTCTTCAATGGAGCGGAGAGAGAAGACGGAGTTTATTCTGGAGCAGATGAGGTTGTTGATCGCCGTTGCTCGATTGAAAGATGAGGAGGTTCCCGCGAAACAAGGCAAAAGTGCACTTGGAGGCGGTGAGCCAGAATGGGCCAAGGCAAAAGTTGGGGGCCGGAAAGTCAATGAGTCGTTCCTCAAAGACAAAGCAAACGAGGTCCGTCTGTCCGTGAAGCTGCTGTATACGACCTTCAATGATTCTCTTCACCCAGGACCTCAAACTCAAGTATTACGATTTGATGATCCAACAAGCTCTTCATCAGAGTGAGTATTTGGAGGTGGCGAAGCACTATGAGAAAGTTTGGGATACCCCGTCTATAAAGGACGATGAGAGCAAAAACCGTGCTGTGCGTACATCTTACTCCCATGTAGCATATGGTAACTGACGGATCGCCATCTTCAGGCCCTCGAGCACATCGTTTATTACGTGGTGCTTGCACCTCATAACAACGAGCAATCAGACATGTTGCACCATCTGTTTGCTAACTCCGCACTGGAGAAACTCGAACTTCATTAGTAAGATTGTTCATGCCTTGGTAGTGTCAGTATTACTAATTCTTCTGATAGCAACCTGGTCAAGTCATTCGTGACCCGTGAATTAATGAGGTGGCCTGGAATTGAATCTTTATATGGACCTTTCTTGCGAACAACGCCAGTGTTCTCGGCTCCCAAGCAATGGGAAGACCTTCATACCCGCGTCGTGGAACATGTAAGTCAATTCAATTCAATCAAACCGAGTGTTCCTAATCCCGTCTTTATTCAGAACGTTCGCGTAGTCGCGCAGTATTACACTCGAATTACCCTCGCCCGTCTTACGGTTCTTCTCGACCTTACACCACAGCAAACGGAAGAGACGCTTGCCCGGCTAGTTGTTTCACATACCATCTGGGCACGTATAGACCGACCATCAGGTATCGTCAATTTCAGAAGTAAGCGTAGTGCCGAGGACGTGATGAACGATTGGAGTTCGGACATGCAAAAGCTACTTGGACTCGTAGAGAAGACATGGATAGGGATGAATGCGGCACAGGCTGCTCAATCTCGCATCAAGGCATAGCTATGTATTATTTGTAGCTTACTCTCTTGATATAATCCTTCAAAACAATGAGTTGACGGCTGAGAAGAAGGGATATTATCTATGGGCGATTTCGATTAAGTATTTCAATGAATTCGGGACTCGGGGCAGCAGACTCCTGCTCCATAGACTGCCCAACTTCTGATGCAGACAGTTCATCTGCTGGAACGTAGGTCGGGCGGATACCTTGCTTCCAAAGCCTGGTATATTGCTGTCCTCTATCAAACTCTCCCATCCCACTGTCCACATCCAGGATGGCCTTCCACCGCTTGCGCGCGAGAAGCGCACCTCTGTCGAGCTCGACCTTGCGGTCTGCAGACTGGTAGACTGCATCTTCCTTCTCGAAAGTCCTGTCGATTTCAGAGGGGAAGACAGTACCATATGCTTCGGCCTCCAGTCGAGCAAAGGTATTGGCAAAATCATGTCCAGCTCGTAGTGATCGGTACTCCGCAACAGCGCGCGTGTATGCGATGCTAAGGGCTATTTTATGGCTCTTGTACAGGTTAACAGCAAAACAGACGGCACTGTGAAACGGGAGTTCATGTTACTAGACATTTGTTGAGAAAAAGAGGTGCTTACTCCTCTGGGGAAGGGTTGAGTCCTCTTTGAGCCAGCCGTGTCCAATCTTCTCCCCGTAGTGGATGCTCATCCTCTACCTCACGACCTTCCACAATGCTGACAGGCCGGAATGCCTCAAAAGGATGGTCACGGAAAAATTGCCGACGAACTCTGTCCTCTATGTAGATTATGGGAAGTGGCTCTGTCTTTGGTTTCCGCGCTTTCCCACTAGATGGCAAGCGGTAATCTTCGCGTACTGGAGGAGCTCTTGGAGGTAGAGGAAGGGGAGGATGTTCGAGAACCGCTTGGAACCACACAGGCTCCTTCTTAATGTAATTTGCGCGCATGAGCCGCGCGGCCTGCTTGTGCACCTGTGAAGCAATTCGGCGCACCATGTTGGCAGTAGGAACGAAAGCAAGTTTGAAGGAATTTAGGAAATGACCGTCGAGGTTGTTTGGATCGGAAGCTCTTGCCAAACAACTTCAGACTCATCCATCCTTCGTGCCGGACTCCTCATCACGACGTTACTGAACCTCTGCGGAAACGCTATACAACACTTAGTATTGCTCATGAGTACTGATGGAGGAAGAGGAAGCTGAACTTCGTAGTCCGTTCCCCTCACCGCCGTCTCACTACAACAACTATACGTCCTATAACCTGAAGCTACTTTCCTTACTCAAGGAGCGACTCGGGGATCAAAATGCCGATCTCGGAACATTGAACCAACACGAAATACTCTCAGATCAAACCGATGTGCCTTCATGGTCGCTGGTCCAGCTCGAGAAACCACGAGTAGACTGGATCCTGGAGGAAGGTCACTATAATGTCTTCGGGGAGACATGGTTTGTATGTATATTACCTTATATTCAATATATATACTTGATTATCTTTTAACTAGGTGAAAGAGACCATACCATCGCTTGCTGAACTTGGGGGACGTCAACTCTACTCCGCTGACCCGAGTCTAGGTGAGATAGTCTTAGGACTCCTCGATATGTTTGCTGTTCTGAAGCTGTGCTTCCCTAAGATCAACGACCTGCGCTTCTCGCCGTACTGAGGTCTATGCTAGTCACGTACTCCAATTTGACAGATGTAATGCTTGCACCACCTCCTTCATCTGCAGCAACACCAGAATGGCAGCGTCATCTTGAGTGGATCACAATACTTGCCCAGAATCTCATGGCAGCTGCAAATGATCTACGACCCGTCCAGGTTTTCATTATACAACTCTGACCGGTTCGATTGACTGATGCCTAGATAGGCAAGAGGCAACCTTGAACTCATGATGAAACGACAGCTCGAACTAAGGCGTGAGGAGACGAAGGACATTCACTCGTGCGTGTTCCATTCTCGATAGCCTCAGCGTCATCGAATATGACAAGATAGGCAATGCGATGCTCTCGAGGCTCGATTGTTGGAGTTACGTTCTTCAGCTCATGAAACGGCGGCGTCTGTCGCAGACCAGAAGTCCACTGTGAAACCCAGCGGAGCTCAGGTAACTTCATGTCGCTGCAAATCAAGATAAACCTGACGAGAACGTGTAGATACCGACATCTGCGATCAATGTGTCCCTTGAAGACATGTTGCGCTGGGCCGAGGAGATCACATGAGGACCATGGGTTCTTTTTAGCGTGGCCCATGTACATATGCTGGCTGGGCGTCACTGGCGGAGATTAGGCAAGGGGTGCGTGGGTGCACGTACCAAATCGCTTGGAAGAAATGGATGAACTTGCCGATGCGCGCCCGGGTAGCAACCGAGCCATGCAGTTATCGTATCCATACGTTCGCTGCTTTGTTCGCATTGTCCTTTCATCGTTACAGCATGTAATATCTAATCCCAATACTCTAATTCACTGCGCCGTCTGAGGCCGTGACTTAAGTAGACGGGTTCATTCTCTTTGGAAACCTCACTAAGAATGAGATTGGTCATAGAAGTAGTAAGCCTTGAAGTACTTAAGAAAGGAATGTTGATCTCAAGTTGATCACTGGTGTTGGCGGTTGGCCCTACATATGCTGGTTGACCCCCACAAGGGTGGCCGAAAACCATCACCATCGCCCCCTCCAGGTACTAACTAGTAACAACAGCCAACATTCTAATCGTCTCTCCCCCAATCGCGCCCTTCGTCTAGAATCATGGCCACAAGGCGAAGAATCGGGGTCAGCATTGCAACAACGGAGGCTGCAAGACGTCAACTCATGCAGCCAGTTGTTTGCTGGGAGAAAGTGTGGACCGTCCCAGAAAATGCTGCTCCAAATTCCTCTATGAAGATCTACAAGTGGGTAAAGACGGACAGAAAACAAGTAAGTTGTCTGGTATACTCATCGACTGGCTCCCAAACTGTAATCAATCTTGAAGCAATTCAGCGATGACGAAGGAGAAGTGGACGAACCGCTAGCACCCCTTCCCGATGAACCTGAGGTGGTGGAAGGAGACGAAGAGATGGACCAGGATGAGCCAACAGCCTCTGTAGCTCCCGATGCAGAAGTACCTGTATTGGACACGGAGACGAACTCAGTTAATCCAGAAATTCCATCCGAACCCCAAACCAAGCCATCCTCTCCAACACCCCCTGCACTTTCGCTTCAACCCACTGAGCCTATATTGGTCACAGAGCATGGTGCGGTCATATTGGACGAGTCACTCAAGGCTCTTGATGGCGACATGGACATCGAAGTCGGCATACACCCAAGCGCCGATGCGGAAGAAGTTGGAGACCTGGATATGGGGGTGCTCGGGCCTGATGGAACTTCGTTCGAAGGCGTTCATAACCTCACTCAAATTGAGGGTGACGATGCAATATTGGGTGGACCTCTCATGGATCACACTGTTGATCCATTCACCGCGGACCTGGATGGTACCGGTGATGAGTCTGCCGAGGTAACAGCACAATGACACCTCCCGCCTGGATTAGGTATACCTCCCAGCTCCATGCGGTGATCTAACTCATTCTAGAATTTACAGTTCTTCGACCGTTGCTGCTCTCGCGCAAGTTACCAGCCTCTTGGCAGTTTACAGGAGACATCGTATGTTGTTCTCGACACAGGACAGCCAAACCGTAGTTCCACCCCCGAAGTCGACATGGTGTCCAGACAAGTACGGCGCAAGAGACGAGGTTTTCATTCTTAATTATCTACTCTACCTTGGGGCGTACTTGGGGGTGATATATGTATGAAGCGACCTAGTTGTCGGTTGTACTACGTTTACATTCAAGTTCTACTTTATTTTCGTAGCCGCTACCTTAAACATTCCAGCAACTTGTTATCAGACTTAAGGTTTTGAGCTCCGAGACGGATTTTCAAGCTGAGAAAGTTGGGCTGTGGGAACTACATAAACTCCTCCAAGCCTGCTCAATCACTAACCGCCAACATATCCCATCATGGGTGAAACTCTCCAATCCCTTATCCTCACAAAATATCCAACACCGATATTCGCAGCTAGCGAGCTCTTATTTTCCTCACTATCATTGGGCCCATCGCCCACTTTCATACCCTTGGTGCTCCTCCTCACCACCCTACGTCTACATGGCCTGCGAATTGCTTTTCGTAGCACCCGAGTATCAGAGTTGATGTGTTCGTGGCTAGTGGTTACCATTGGTGCAGCGATGGCGCATTACTCCTCCGCCACGAATGCATTGTCTAGTCCATCACTGTCATTCGTTGCGGTTGGAGTGATGTCTGCCATTACATATGTATGCGCAATTTTTGCATTCTACATAGATATCTGCTCCAGTCGTCGACTCCCAACCATCTGGGCTCGAGTCACCTTTTTCCCAGTTGTATGGGCGATGACATGGAGCGCCGTATCGCACATCTCCCCTGTCGGGAGACTTCTAAACTGGAGTCCAGTCTCCACATCTCATCCTTATGGTTGGCTTCTGCCATACACAGGACCAGCGGGCATAGATTTCGCTGTTGCTGCCTGTGCGGTGCTTTGTGCGGAAGTTGCAGCTATGTGGCTCATGGGCTCCGACGAAGAGGAGCAACTGGTCACATCTACTCCAAGTGTAAATCAAGTGTCATCTAAGAGGCGCTCGCGGAACCTCCTTACATTAGGAATTCTACTTACGGCGCTTGCACTCCCCTCTCTGCATGTCAGTCTCCCTCTGCGAATTGATACCTCCTTCGATGCTTCGCCATTGGGTGTTGCCTGTGCCCTACCACCTCTCCGCAAAGGTAGTCACCCAGTCCTCAGCGATTTCATTGCTGAGACCAAGAAATTAACTCCGCTGGCTAAGGTAGTACTGTGGCCTGAAAGTGCGGTGGTATTCTACAGTCAAGAGGAGAGGGAAGATGCTTTCGAAGTCCTCCGGAAGGATATTCAGCAATCTCTCGTTGGTGTTGCCTTTGAGGAGTTCGTGCCGGAAGACGCCTCAAACCCGAGTGGATCTCGCATGAAGCGCAACGGCCTTGCGCTGATTAATCACGAGCAGAAAAGAGGCGACGAGATTGTCCAGTACTACAAGCGAAACCTTGTACCATGTATGTCCTTCCATCTGAATGAGATCTTGCCAGGTGTCTGATCATCAGATAGTCACAGAATCATTCTCAGCAGTCCCTTCAGCTGAGCCTCCCAATATCTACACCCTCGAGCTAGCCGCCCCAAAATGGACTACAAAGCCTGAATGGTCTTCGACGCCCAATCACACTCGTCCCATCCCTATCACATCATCTATCTGTCTTGATCTGGCGTTCTCTTCGGCATTTAGTTCGCTTGATTCACGACCCGCATTGATTTTGGCACCTGCTCGCACATGGGACCCCACTGTGGGTCTCGCGATGTGGGAGCAAGCCAAGTCGCGTGCCAATGAAATTGGTAGCATGGTTTTATGGTGTGATGGAGGGGCAACGGGTGTCAGCGGCGTTGGTGGTGGGGGAATTTCGGAGATCATGCAGGTTGGTGCTGGGTCTTGGACTCGTACCATCGGCCTGCAGTTCCCCTTCGACCAACAGAGGACACTCTATGCCATTATCGGAGACATGGGCGTGTTCGTTTTCTTGGTGGCGATAATGGGTGTAGGCCCAGTAGCCAGCTATCTGCCAGCGCTTCCTGGACGCCATGCATTCCTGGGAATAGGCCCTGCTTTGCGACGTCTCATCCCGGGGCGAAGGGCTGATCAAGCAAATTTGATTGATTTTACAGAATCCGGAGAGAGGCAGAGTTTGTTGCACTGACTGGATTCTTCTGCTGAAGGGTAATGTGCCTGTTTTGTTTTGTTATTTCTTGCCTGTTTTCTGTACAATTTATAGTGCCTACTTCTTGTTGTATATCATTCCGAATGTCAGCTTGTTCCTTTCTGCACTCAGATGAGCAGTGAGGATGATCGATGTGTATCGGATCTTGCCATGAACGGGCAGTCAGGGAGCTGATGCATGATATCACATCAGTATTTACGCCATCGCGATCATGATATTATTTCCTCGTGGTGGTCCTAGCTTCCTCATCGCAGGATTCTCTTTACGTCAAGCGTCTATCGATCGCAGCACGCCCCAAAACACACAACACTGAGATTCTGACAACCTCCAATTTAAATCAGACCTCCTCCATTCTCCGCTAGACCTTTCTTGGAGCCGCACGTTGCATTATCCGCAGTTGTAAGCCCTGCAATCTCTACCTAAGCAAAGCATCTACAGAGACGTCACCAGGAGTACGATGAAAGTGCCCGCTGCTTTAGGTTCCGCACATCCTGCTGTGGACGGGAGACACGATGCCAAATGTCCCTTTGTCCCGGAGCTAGTGTAAACACGTCGTCATCCTTGCTTCAAAGATTTCGATCACGAGCGTTTTCCGTGCCGGCCTTGTAGCTTACTGATAAGCAACTGGACACTGTGGCGTGCAGCCACGAAGCCGCTGCAAGCTTCTGCGATATCATGTGGGGTGTTGTTGCGAAGCGTAGAACCAGCGAGGCCCGTGGAGAAGTATACACAATGTCCGCTCAAGCTGAAATATGAGCTCATCTCCGATAAAGCTCAGATCTGGTGTACCTACTGGATGGCCAGCATTGCAGTGCTCGTTTGAGCAACTCGGTCATTAATATCGAAGCAGTCGAGTTGGGGTTTATAAGGATCTCTATCGATCCATGATGTGCAGCAGTAAATGCTGCTTTGCTCTGATTGATGAATGTCAACGGAACTGCTGAGCAATCTTACAATCGAGATCAGGATGCCTAGTGGTCAGAAAGACAAGTTTCTTATATAATGGGAAAGTTGGCGAAGAGAAAGTTCCCATGCTTTGGATATCGATTCATCGTGATCAAAATGGTATTGGTCATGCTATGCAGTACTTACTGTACAGCGAAGCACCGCAGTACGGTGCACGAAACTATGTCATGTTTGCCCCGTGACGTGTGAACAAGAGATGGTATCGTATCGGTATGAAAATCTTGATGAGTCTAGGATACAACGTCCAAGGTGAGTGGCGAGATCTTCCTCCGGCGATGCATGGAGGGTGTAAATCGAATTGTTTGTCAATATAGCGAGTATTTGGGTGGCTTGTGCGTGTTTTGCCTGATCAAGGAAGTAAAAAGCGCCATTACCAGCAGCAGCTGTCCATGCTTGATCAACCTGTATCATATATGTAAGTATAGAGATGTCTCCCAAATGACGGAGTGGCAAATGTGGGCAAATGAAGTTGACAAATCCCATTTCGAGTTAAAATGAGGATTCTAGAAACGGACCAGAGATCAGTGGCTGCAATGACATCAGATTCAGAGACCCTTCGATTGATAATGGCCCTTCTCAAGCACGATGTCCACGGGTGAATATTGTGGATTTAGCGGTGAGTTCAGCGTTGATATTGACAAATAGTCTATGCGGACGACGTACAATCTCAGTCGCCACGCATGAGTGCACGCCGCGATGATACGGGTCTTTCTTCCTCAGGGGGTCGGTCCGTTGGCCGCTACGGCTACATGGGCTGCAATGGGCTGGAAGACAGGGAATTCTAGAAATTGGGATGGATGTTTTTGAAGAAGAAGAGAGGGCGAGCTTATGTAAGTGGGAGCTAAAAGAGGAAGTCGCCGATCGCATATTGAGGATAGCAGCCTCGAGGTAAAAACTCGAGAACACGAGGAAAACGACCGGTAGGCAATTCGACCAGATACAGCTTCTCGTTGCACCTCTTGGTCGCCCTGACCCCACGCTACAATCACGCTGACACAGCGCCTGATTTTCTTCAAAGGTCCTCTTCCCTTCCATCGCACCTTCTCCTTACAAGTCCATATCTCGAGGGCTTGGTGCAGATACAACGTCGCCATCAACCTACTTGCAGTCGAGACTCCCTCGCGGCCTTCGAGGCTCCCTGCGCAGCTCGGCTCTCGATCCATCCCGTTTACTCGCTGGTGCTTTCACCCGCCGCGGTAAACCAGGTCTCTTTTCAAGGAAGCATCCTGAGCCTACCTCAGAACGAGAACAACGTCCCCAAGGTGAAACCCTTGACGAATTTGAACTTGTCCATCGAGAAGAGATCCCAACTCAACTCGACCACGACCCTCTACCTCGTCCCATTTCAGAACTTTCTACAGAGGGAACGTGCGATAAACCTTCTGACTCATCCACCGCTCCTCAAAGACCAGCGCCTTCTCTCACCAAATCCGCTTTATATCGCCTTAAGAACATATCCAAGGCATCACTCCACTTATCAACTTTCAATTCCGCTCGGCAACAAGTGCAGTCTAATCGCGCAGCAGAAATCTCCGACATCTACCTTGCATTCCCGCGGCCCCCAACTCACATACCCACTCCAATTACTTCGGCCCACGAAACCTCATCATTTGCAAGCTCGACACTTGTCACTGCGAATCAAGAACCCGACGAGACGTGTTCTACCCTTCACGTATCTCCTTCATTCTCAGACGAGTTCATTCCCGGCGATTCTCAGTCCCACCTTGTTGAGTCACCTCCCGAGTTCGACGCACATCCAGAACTTTCTAGCACACCGCCTCAGACATCTGACCATCTTACATCCCCTACTGTGCTTGAATTCAGCGTCGGAAGTAGTCGTAAATTTACTGGTTCATTGAGACGTTTTAGGTCTTTATCGAGACTATTACGCGGTTCTTCAACCTCTCGCACATCAGACGTTTCGTCCGGTGACACCATCAGAAGCAGGAGAAGATCTAGCAGAGCAACATCATTATCCCTCTCTGCTCATTCGTTATTCCTCTACACTTCCCCCTGCAGTTCTGTCGTCGAGCTTCCAGCCGACAACCCTTCAAACCCTTCTGAGGCTGCACTTGTCGCTTTAGCTTGCAAAGAGGCTGTAGCAGGTGAATCATCCTCACCAGCACCCCTTCCGATCCCAGCGCCTGCCAGTGACGCCTTACATCCAGAACAGGTCAAGCAACAATTTCGTGCAATTATAAAACACGAGTGTGTTGATCCACTAGAGCTCACTGCGTCACCATCGCCTTTCGCCGCAAGCTCACTTCTCAGCCCTTCTTCACGCACGTCATTTATTCCACCGTCTCCTTCTTGGCTCAGTCGAAACGTACAGAACTTTGATCAGTTTGACTATCGTTCCATTTTTCCACCTTCAAGGATATCCCTCCTGACAGATTCCGAACACTTGAGAATCCCGGATATCAGCACATATATTACTTCTGCACTTTATGCTCCAGACTCACCTAGACCCTTGCACGTCCCACCACCTTTCCTTCCAATTCCTGCGCCGCGATCCCTCTACACTCCCGAATCACATTGCAAGCCCGTTCTCCAGCGCGTGTTCACCGATATTTATTTGGCAACACCTGAAGCGGATCGGGATTCACTTGCAACACCGCTTTCCATTGCAGAATCCACTTTCAGTTCTTCGAGCATCGCATCAAGTAGTGCTTTCGTATCGGCACAACCTTCGCCGATCCTCTACCATCGATCATCGACTATCAGCCGCATCAGTGCTGAACGGCGTCGCCAATCAATCGTTACGCGGAAGACTCGTCTGAGCAGCCCTCGTCCCAGACGACACTCATCTAAAGAGAATAGACAGTCTCTTAATCCTTTTTTCAAGGCAGGGATTCATTTCTCTTAGGCATCACGCTACTTCTGATCACCCGAATTCACAGGAGTTATCTAAATCACCTTCTCGAAAACCTTTCTCACCCTCCTCTAATACGCTCAATATCAGCGTTCCCACTTCTCTTGTCCCACTTTCCCCGGCTCCAACCTCGTAAGTTATCGCTCACCTCTTGCGCGCCTAAACGATCGTAGCTGATGTTTTGTCTTATCAAGCGAAAAGTCTTCAAACCCGCATACAATCTTTATCCCTTCCTCTCAAGCGCCAGACTCTCTTGCACTCGATCCGCTACCTTTACCAAAGGATCTCACAGCGCTCCTCGAAGCTTTCCGTTTTGAATCCTGCATTATCAACCGTCCACCCCATCCTCAGATCATGGATTTTACGGCGAAGAATGCTGATGCTGTAGATTTTGGTGGCGAAGTCGACTACTCTGGACACCAATGGTTCCAAGAGCCACCTCCAAGGCCCGAGGTATGCCCTCTCATCACCACCCAATGATCTTCGAACACTGACAGCTGTTGTAGCCCCAGCCTGTGGTCGAACCATACATTCCAGAACAAAGCGTCATCATGCAAAATGAGGCATTCGACTTTGCCCTCAAAGCAGCTCCGAACGTTCTCTACGGTCGTCATAAGCAGTATGGCCAAGTAAGTCGCTCCACCCACCAAGAGTCCAAGTTCCAACCGCTTACCCATCTGTGTCCACAAGCTGGGCGTACTAGCATGGTGCTCCGAATTTGGAGAGATGATCGACAGTCTGAAAGAGCTCGGGTTCCGGGGCAACATGTTCGTGACGACGCGCACGCAAGCGCTGCGGACATGCGAAGAAGTCCTCAAGCTCAGGCTCGACATCGAGATGCAGATCATCCTGATGTATCTCTCATCGCAAGTCGCGCGACTGCGTCGTTTCCTTGATGGAGAGCGCCAGTGGGACGATTACCCCACGCCCAAGTTCCCGCTGGACTACCGGGCTTTCGGTTCATGATCAGTCGGGTTTTGCTACGAACACGAACTCTGAACGCGAACTCTTTTCGTTGACATTTACTTTTTTTTTCCATGTCTGGATTGCGGCATGTCTCGTCAGATTCAGATTGACTCATACGTCAAGCTCCCCCTCATATATCACATTTTTGCATACCTCCTGTATATCAGTTCACAAAGCGAATGTAGTTATAAAGTTAACATTCTTCCCCGTCTGACAGACTCTGCTACAGAGGCTTCGGGAGTTCATAGCACCTATCGTAAGAGATGTGAAATTCTACATATTGATGGCAGACATCACTATCGTGATCAAACATGCAATGCATTGCAGGGGGCTCAATATTAGTTGAGCTGATATGTACATAAAAGCGTCCCAAGCTTGATAACAAAAAAAAAACAAGCAAAGCGAATCAGAGTTTTCTTATATATAAAACGTCCGCCTGATCACGAAGCCTTGAGTTGATAAGAAAAAAAGGAAACATTGCGGTTGAGCGTGCATGATCTAAATTAGTTCGTGTAAAAAAAAATGCGGAATGCCAGTTTTTCATGAATCATGAACGGGTATATCATATCATCAATGTGAAGGCACTGGTGGGTACTTGTTCGTCCAATATTCTGAAACAGGTCCACTGCCTCGATCTGAGAGAACTGGCAAATGCGCGGGTTGGTAGGTTGATTGACGTGGGGGACGAGGTAGAGGGTTCGGGCGAGTGGCAGAATCGCCCGAGGGGTTCTCTGTAGAAGGGAACGTGAAGGAGTTGGGCAGGGATCGGTAAGAGGGCTGGTGGCCACCCTGGGGAACCTGTCCATACGGAGAGGATGTAGTATAGATAATCGGGGGAGGCGCAGACGGCATGTTGGCATAGAACACGCTCGCAGGCATGGGATGGGCTTGCAGCGGCTGAACGAGATACGACGTGTGACTCGAGCCGTGCCCTGGAGCATCTACTATGAACTCTGCATTGACATGCCGTGAATTACGTGTGCTGGACGGCGAGGCAATCACGTTGGCTTCTGGGTGAGCGTGATACATGCTTCTGCCCTTCCACAAGCGATCCATCTCCCATGCCTCGCGTGCGCGAAGGGCATTCATGTCTGCGGTAGACGTCATCTCAGAGGTTGGACGCGTTGCGGTGGAGGGGAGGCGTTCGACATGTGCTATACCAGAAACAGGACTAGGTCGAGTGGACTTTGAGTGGTGCGAGTCGCGTGGCCGGTCATCGCTCTTGCGATGACGAGGTGCCTCGGTGTGAAGCGTAAAGACCATCGGCTGCACAACGCTCGAGCGGGGGGTGGTGTCGAAGCTACGCGATCGCGAAGGACGTGCAGAGCTCGAGTCGACTGCTTCCACTTGCGCCTGCTTCGTGCGACCTTGGCTAGTCGCGCGTCGGCTGTTCTCCGCAGCCTCCTGAACAGCTTTGTCCTGCCTTCGCTGCTCCCTCCTGCTCTCTCGATCCTTCGTCGAAGACCTCTTTTCCACCCTCTCCACCCTCTCGTTCCTCTCTACCTTCTCCTTCGTCCGCCTCCGGCGAGGGGCGTCAGAAGAATTGACAACAGTCCAATGCTCACCCTCGGCAGTGATAGTCTCCCCAGACGATGAAACCTTGTCGGACGGATTGCGCATCAGCCTGAACGTCTCCGTCTTCCGACTCGCGGTAGAGTTAGATTTTGCTACGCGCACCACGTCCCCATCGCTCTTCTTAACGGGAGAGTTCTCCCTTGAAGATGCCTTGTTTGGCACTCTCTCGATCTGGGCGACCTTGGGTACGTCAGCGGGGAGGTCTGGGTGTAACTGTAACTCATTTGTGTCATAGTCGTATGGAGTAGGTGGGTTCACCAGGACCGAGGCTTTGGACAAGGGTGAGTCATTCGATGTTGACGTAATGGCAGAGGTGGCGATTGAGAAAGCGTGGAGCATTCTGATCTCCGTAGTCGCGGGCGCAGAGGGTATGGACACCGAAGGAGCGGAGAATGAGGGGAAGAGGGGTTGTGACTGGATACTAGGTAATTGGGGAGGCACAGAGCGCAGCACGGAAGGTGACGATGACGATGCGGCGACCGGGCTTACGCGTTTCACGGGGGACGTTTTGCCGTTGGAAGCGGGATACGTGGACTCTTTCTGCTCATGACGCGACTGCACTGGTTGTGGCTGCGGAGTATCTACAAATTGATGCTTTGAGTCGAGCTGTGGCATGGAAGAATCTTCAGGCGGTAATGCCATGCTTAGCCTGATTGGGGTAGTCCCTCCTGAACTCGGCGCATCAGGGTTTGCTATTGTTAACTTTCCAGGTGAAAACGGCACTTCGTATGAGATAGACGAGCGGTGGTCATTTATCTCGCGCTCCAACTCTGCCGAGGGTCCCCTCCCAGTCACATTGGATACTAGCTCAGGGTCTACGCGAGGGGGCGGTACACGCTTCGATGGATCTGAGTGCTTTTTTTCCATGGACGGCTTCTCGGGAGAAGTCTGCCTTTGGGAAACAATGGAGCGACGGGGCTCAGAAGATGATGCACCTTCGTGGAGCTCATCGTATCGTTCGCTAATAGTCGGTCCAGCATCTTGAGTAGACTTCTTCAAGATGCTGAACTTCCTCACCAGTCGACCCAAGACACTTGTTCGTCGCTCCTTCGTAGTTGAAGAATGCGTCGATAGCGCTGCAGTAGATGCATTGTTGGGGACGGAGGTGGGAGAGTGGGTGGAGTTACGAGGTGCAGATGAATTCGGGACTTGAAGAGACCTCCCTGCAATTGTAGATGCACGTTGAGGTGGGACGGATTTGGATGACGAGTCTGCTCCCTTATCGTGACTGCCAAAGAGGTTTCCCAGTACAGGTTTTCGATGTTTGCTGAGTTTACGGGTGACGGTGGGTTCTGGTGGCTGTGGATTCAAGGCAGAGGTAGACTGAGATAGTGGAGAAGGAGTGACTGTTTTACGACGAGTCGGTGTCGGAGCGGTGTTCATACTCGATAAACGAGAACGCGAACGCTGAAAGGAAGAGGTTGAGAACAAATTTGAAAAGAGAAATAAGAGGTACTTGCGTCGGGGGAATCAATGGAGACAGGAGTGGTATCGTAGGGGGACTGGTGGTGCCAGTGAGTGCCCCAAGGGTCGGAGGCGTCCAACAAGTCTGCATTGTCCTGTGAGGTCTTTCGGCTGCGTGGTTTGCCAGCGAGTTCTGGTAAGGAGGAAGAGGGGGTTTGAAGGGTGGTGGCTGAAGGAGTGCGACTCGGGCCAGGCAAACGGGTCGAGTCCTGTGAACGGTCGTGGAGAGATGGAGCCATTGGAGGAAATGAAGGAGAAAAAACGGAGGGAGGGCGATTACCAGGATTAAGGAGTGCAGGGGGAATAAGATGGTGGTTCTGGTACCACTTTGGACCTCCTGGGTTATGCAAAGGATACTTTATCCTGAAGGATGAGATGTTGGCAGCAGCCATGTCGGACTCCTTTTTGTACCAAGTAGGGAGTTCGCGCAAGGGATCTGGGATGATTGAACGAGACATTGAAGGAGAGAAGAGATTCAAATCTGCTAGTTCTTCGTCTGAGGTGTCGTTGGCCTTTGAGTCCATGATGTCTTCTTGAGTGGGAGTGGTTGGTTGCTGTTTCTTTGTTGACTTTCTATGCCACAAGGATTTGCGGGAAAGTTTTCGCTGTGGTTTTTGGTGGTCCATATGAGAACGTTGTTCTAGTTCATGATTGCGGGCAACATGGGGGCGGTCAAACACGCCGGCGCCTTGACTCTGCACGAGGGAAAAAGAAAAGGCAAAATTAGCGGTCGGGTAACAGGGTGGTGTAATTACTACTCGCTTCTTCAAACGGCTCGAGAACACCTTGGAAAATAGGACTGGTTGGACTCGCCATGGCCTGCGGTGAAGTCGTGAAATGTTGGCGTCCACGTTGAAGGATCACCTCCTCTTGACGCCGACATGTCCCCTCTTATCAACCTCGGCCCTTTGGAGTAACCGGGGTCTTGTTCAAGTTCCTTTCCTCCTTTTTTTCTAAAACGCTGTGCGATGGCACAGGTCCTTATTCTTGGCAGCGGCGGTAGGGAACATGCCCTTGCATGGAGGCTAGCCCAGTCCAATCTTGTAAATCGCATTCACGTATGCCCCGGTAATCCTGGAACTGCAATTTCTCCTAAAACTACAAATGTCGATCTACCCATCATCCATCCATACACCCAACTCGTTCAGTATGCTCTCCACAACCAGATCAACCTCCTAGTCCCTGGTCCAGAGGATCCCCTCGTTCACGGTGTAGAAAAATGCTTTCGTAACGGTGTGTACAGTCATCCTCATCAAGATCATTCATCATCATCTTTCATCCAGTCGGTATACCCGTCTTCGGTCCCACACAGCTTGCTGCTAGGATGGAGGGCTCTAAAGCATTCTCTAAGCAGTTCATGCATCGTCATGCCATACCCACTGCCAAATTCAAAACCTTCTCGTCCTCACAACTCCAGGATGCCATCCACTACGTTCAAACCTGCGGTCATCCCGTCGTTCTAAAGGCCAGTGGCCTCGCAGGCGGAAAGGGCGTTCTCATCCCGTCCTCTACCGAAGAAGCTCTCCAAGGCTTACGATCCATCATGGTAGAAAATGTTTTCGGTGCCGCAGGTTTGTTCTTTGTCTTCTTCCACAGAGGCGTATCATCACCCTCTTTCCATTCTAGGCGACGAGGTCGTGATCGAGGAACTTCTTCAAGGTTCCGAGATCTCCGTCCTCGCTTTCTCCGACGGGTACACTATCGTTCCCCTACCAGCAGCCCAAGATCACAAGCGCATCGGCGAGGGTGACACCGGTCTCAATACTGGCGGCATGGGAGCCTACGCTCCCGCCCCCGTAGCAACTCCTGATATCATGCACCGTATCATGACCGAGACCTTACGTCCCACCATCGACGGCATGCGTAAGGAAGGTATACCCCGCCTCTTCTCTCCTCCATCACCCACTGACCTTTCTCAGGCTTCCCCTTTGTCGGCATGCTTTTCACAGGCTTCATGCTCACCGCCGAAGGCCCAAAGGTCCTCGAGTACAACGTTCGTTTCGGGGACCCTGAGACCGAGGCCCTTATGATGCTTCTCAGCGAAAACGTCGATCTCGCTAAAGTCCTCCTCGTGCGTTCATCTATCTTCATCTTATCCGGAATCTCATCGTGTCCGTGTCAGATAGGCCTGCGCAGAACGTCACCTCGATTCAGTCCAGATCACTACCCGCCCAGGCTTCTCAGTCTCTGTCATTCTCGTTTCGGGGGGATACCCGGGGACCTACTCTAAGGGAAAGCGAATCGAAGTTGGTGATGTCCCGTCTGGTATAGCCTTTTTTAATGAGTGATCGGTTCGTGTTGATCAATCTTCTATCAAAGATGTCGTCGTCTTCCATTGCGGAACATCAATGGACGGAAATGATCTCGTCACTTCAGGCGGTCGGGTCATGGCAGTAACGTGCTGCGCACCAACATTGGAACAAGCTCTTGCACAAGTCTATACAGCTATCGATAAAATATCTTTCGAGGGCAAGTTTTACAGGCGAGATATTGCGCACAGGTAAGCATCTCTCTCGTCCATTCGATCATATGATTGGAACTGACATATCGTAGAGCACTGTCAGCACCAACGCAAGGCTTGACATATGCCCAAGCCGGGGTCTCTGTAGATGCAGGCAATGCACTAGTCGAAGCCATCAAGCCATATGTCCGCGCCACAAAACGCTTAGGAGCTGATGTCGAGATAGGGGGCTTTGGAGGTATTTTTGACCTCAAAGCGATCGGCTACAGGGATCCCGTTCTGGTTAGCGGGACAGATGGCGTGGGTACTAAACTTCGTATCGCTGTTGATATCGGTGTTCATCACCTGGTCGGTGAGTTTCGCATATCTCTACACCCCTTGACCTATTTTAACAATCGTATGACAGGTATTGACCTCGTGGCGATGTCAGTCAACGATTTGCTAGTGCAGGGCGCTGAGCCACTTTATTTCCTTGACTATTACGGTTGCAGCAAACTTGACGTCGCTACCGCCGCGGAAGTCGTCCAGGGTATCGCAGAAGGCTGTCAGCAGGCTGGATGTGCCTTGATCGGTGGAGAAACGGCAGAAATGCCAGGGATGTACCGAGATGGTAAGCCAGCCCTATCCATCCATCTATTCATCCAACGTCATTCCTGAATCATAACAAACAGGCGACTATGACCTCGCGGGCTTCGCAGTAGGCGCAGTCGAGCGCAGTTCCATCCTGCCTCGCTCAGACATCATGCCAGGTGACGTCCTCCTTGGCATCGCGTCCTCCGGACTACACTCGAACGGATTCTCGCTCGTTCGCAAGGTCATCTCTCTCTCAGGCCTGTCTTACTCGTCGCCATGCCCGTGGGACGAACACAAAACCTTGGCGCTCAGCCTCTTGGAACCAACTAGGATCTATATCAAGCAGGTCCTCCCGGCCGTGCACCAGGGTCTCCTGAAAGGCATGTCGCATATCACAGGCGGCGGCTTCATCGAGAACATTCCGCGGGTCCTGCCGAAGGGAATGGGCGTTTACGTCGACACATCGGCTTGGCAGCTTCCCCCTGTGTTCCGGTTCCTGATGCAGCATGGTGCTATCGAGCCTCTGGAAATGGCTCGCACGTTCAATAATGGTATTGGGTTGGTCATTATTGTCGGGCAGGAGGATGTAGAAAGAGCTATGGAGGTCTTGCAGGGGTCCTCTGGTGGCGCAGCTGTGTACCGCATTGGAGAGGTCACGGATCAAAGTGGGGTTGAAATGAGGAACTTGGAGCACTGGAGTCGTTAATAGCGGAATATTTATCGCTGTATGTATAAAACCATAGCTACAACCACTAAGTAGGACTTGCGCTCCACGACCATACACCTTCAAGTTGATTCAAACACAGCTAGATTACCACGTTTTCCCGATAAACGAGACGCGAGAAGTGTCGTATCTACGTTCGCGCAACGGTAAATCCATCATAAGTACAGTATGCATGAAAACATTGCGATATTGATACTGAGTGGGAGCAGGACATGAGATGAGATGGGGGGAGTCAAGTGTCACAGTAGTAGTTGAAGATAAATGTAAATAGTATGTGTACCCCGGAAACAACTTCAACACCAATATGAGACACAGCACAGTGAGAAAAAGAACACTCTAGATATCAAGGGAAGGGTTACCGAGTGAAACTGTAATGCGTGAAAGAGGAAATGGGAAAGAAAAAAATGTGGAAATCGTGTCAATGTATAATGTGTTATGCGGAAGGAAAAGATCCAACGAAGAAAATCTGGCAGCAAAATAAATAAAGTGAGTCATAGGCATAGAAATGAAATCAAGAAATATATCTCATTAAAGAATACCCCGATGTATGGCACTGATGAACGATGATCCGTCTTACGCGGAGACAGACACCTCATTCGCAACTTCGGGAGTGGCACCCGTCGCTGCGGCTGCGAAAGAGATGGGCAATTTGGTGGGCGGGACAGTGGCAGGTGCGCCATTAGGCTGCGTGCCATTGATCCCAGCAGGCTTCGACTCCTGAAAAACATCAGTCAAGCGCATAAAAATAGCCAATAAATACTACATACAGCCTGGTTTTTTACAGGGTGCTGTTCCGGAGATGCATCGCGAGTGGACGGGTCTTTTGCTGTGTCCTTGCGGAAAGGCGCAGGTGCTTGAAGCACTTGTGCCGCCGTCGGACCGTACGACCCATTGACAGAGCTTCTCGACGAACTCGTCGAACCACCAAGGACAGGGAACTCGTCTGCGTTGGGAACCCTCTGCTTGGTAGCATATTTTTTATCCACTCGGGCCTGGCCGTTGGGCTTAATACCCCTCGAGCGGCTGTCATCCGTCGATTGAGATCGACTAGAAGCTGCAGTGCCGTTAATTCGAGGCTGGGCATCCTGTGGACTAATCAGGGCAAATTCTGAAAATTAGAGGTACAATCATACATCTCGGACATTCATATTGGCAATTTTTTCCTCGATTGTGTTGATACCGTTCCGCACGGTGTCCCGTGGGCGTGGTCCTCGCCCAGTAAAATGAGGGGAATGAGAATTCGGAGCATCAGGAAGAACGTGAGGGAAACGGCAATCGTTGCTGCATAAACGTCAGATACAAATAGGTGAAAGGTAATCAAATCGACTCACCCATTTCTGCACCTGCCTGTAGGATAAAAGAGGCATGCCGGTTTGCGATTTCCGCCAAAGGAACCGCGTCTCATACTTCCGCGGCGATTGTGATTCACTCCCTGGCGGAAGACTGGACCGTGACCAAAGCCCTCAGGATGAGGAGGTTGCTTGGGTCCACCGTTGGCTTCATTGAATCCATGATGTTGGTGCGGGGCACGGGATTGATATGGTGCAACATGATCTTGACGAATAGCGAATGGAGGTGCAGAAATAGGTCCGTTTGGATATACTGTCTGCGGAGATTGTGGACCTGGAGCGCTAGGTGGCTGGTGGGGAGGTGGAAGTACAGGGATAGAAAGTGGAAGAGGTACATGAGAAGGTTGTGTATATGATGGTGATACAGGAGGTACAGCACCATATGGTACTGAAGTAGGTGCCGCGGATGGGCTGAACGAAGCTTGAACAGGAGACATCGCTTCTGAACCGGATCTGGTGTGAACCATCGGTGGGTGGGGGGGTGTATGAATAGGGCCTGCTGGAGGTGACGCGGGATTTATGTGAGGAGGGACTGAACTTGGTAGGGGATATGAAGGTGGAGGTACAGCATAATAATTAGTGGGGTAAGGTTGTTGGGTCATTGGATCGTAAGGAGCGGGATATTGCGCGGGGGGCGGTGGTGGACCAGGATAATACGGACTGGTCTGAGGATGCGCAAAGAGACAAGAGGCACCGTAACGACAAGCAGGATAGTATCTGCAAGGAATGTAACGAGCCACTTCCGGCGGGGGGAGGTTTCCAAAACCTCCATTTTCACCCATCTGCATGGGAGGCTGCGGGTAATATGCAGGAGAGCCATCGGGCAAGGTCGGCATAGGGGGTACGCCTGGGTAATAACCGTAAGGGCCAGCGGGGACGGGATAATACGGCTTCGCCGGTAACGAATCCTGGTTGTATCCTTGGTCTTGTGCTGGTATTCCGTTAGGTACGGGCTTGTTCTGCGCATTAAGGAGTAGTTCCAAGATCGCAGGGTCAGATGTGTACATATCTGGCCGACCATGCACAGATGCGAAGGAGGGATCGGCGCCTGATAGTGTAATCGATGAGATGATAGAGCAAGTGACGCGTGTAAGTAATATTACCTCGCTCGAGTAGCGCATTCACCACATCGACATGCCCGTTCCTAACTGCTTCGATGAGGGGCGTGGACCCGGTATGATCTAGAATAATTCAACGTGGAGAAAAAGCAATCCGATATTAATTTACTGCCACCAAGACCATAAAACATTAAAAAAAGAGAACAACATACCTCTGATCTCGATATCAACCGGAGATGCATCGTTGAGTATACCGAGGACAGATTCAATGTTTCCCTCAGAGGAAGCTGTCCAGAGCAGGGAGACCATTTCGTTGATCCTCTAGTAAATCAAAGGGGGCTTTTTAAAAAAAAATAGGAAATGGAACAACTGAGCCTAATGAACCGAGGACTGAGAAACTGACGGTGGAAAGAAAAGAGATGTTAGACGTGTCGACCTCAAAACTAAGGATGAATCGGCTTTCGGGTGCGCGCCCCTACAAAAAAAGCAAAAAAATGCGTGCGAAAAGATCTACTTGGATACGCTTACATAATTCAAAAATTCTATCCGGCTGATTTCCCCTGATGACATGTTCTCCCCACACGGATGCCGATCACATCCGTTTCTACTGATCTATTGCGGAGAGTCGTAGTCTACATGTTACAACAGCAGCAAAGGCTCTGTAATCGGATGTAGACGATGGATAGTCACTATTCATTTCCAGGATGACTTACGTATGTCTCCTCCGTCCTGCGTGAGTCAATCTAGGCACCGGGAACACGGGAGTAACATTCCGTTTCAGGAATATACCTTACGATCACATGCAATAAAGTTGAATACAGCGAGAGAACTACTTAAGACTTCGAGTAGTCTAACCCCCATGTATGCGAAACGTTCACGTATCCAATCCGAGCTTCAGCATTAACCTCTTGGCCGGCTCCCCTGCTTTTTCCGGCAGGTCCAGTTCGCGAGATGGTGGGCGGCACATCAGCTCTTGTATGCCTTCATGCAGGTCTTTCCCTGCACACGAGACATTCAGATTAGGCAATCAGGACCCATGATCACCCACCTTCATACAGAAGAGCATATATCTGTTGAAACAAGCAGATAGATTTAGCTAAAGGAAGTAAATAATGCCGGTAAACTGTGTCACGCACCCCATTAGCAAGAGGCGCAGATACCTGCATCTCATCGATAATCTTCTTCAGTCCCTTTGCTGTGGTCACGCCCTCGGCTACACTTCCAAGAGTCTTGATGATATCTTCCAGCGGCTCTCCTTTACCCAGTCGATAACCAACGGTGTAATTACGACTCGTGGGCGAACTACACGTAAGAAAGAGGTCTCCCACACCGGCGAGCCCCATGAACGTCAATGGTGAAGCTCCGTATGCGGTCCCGATTCGCGTCATCTCAGCAAGACCACGAGTGATAAGGCCTTGAGGTGCGGCCATCAGTAACCATCTGATGCGAATAACGGAATGACCTCACCAGCCCTCGTATTATTCTCGAATCCAAGTCCATCGGCGAGACCTGTGGCGATTGCGTAAACATTCTTCAGAGCGCCTGCAAGTTCCAACCCTATTGGATCGGAACCAGTGTAACTACGGGCACTTGACTTTGAACGAGGTTGCGGAGATCGGAATAGGGCAGGTCTTACCACCGGAACCACGGCTGATGGAATATCTCCGATGCTTTCTTTGCTCGTGATTCTGTTAAAGATGCGACAGATACAGAGGTTGGTTGCCTGCGAACAACTTGGGGATCTTCTCAGAACGATGCATGACGTATTTTAAATGGACACGTACTTTCCTTTGCAAACGAAGGCCCAGACTGACACCCGGGTCACGATTACAGAGATGGGCAGATAAGGGAACGCTTACAATGAAAGTTGCTGCGCGGGCTATCGCACTTCCGCAGGTATCGGCAATGATCTCGAGCGTTAATGCTTGGGTGTCTGTTTCAATACCCTTGTTGACGAAAATCAGCAGTGGCAAGTTCTCGCGATCAAAGTTGGGTTGCAGTTTGATGAGGGTTTCTCTGTTAGTCTCAATCCTAAATTAACTACGAAGTGCAATGGGGCCTAGTCCATATGAGACATTCACCTGACACCTTGGGTTGGTATAGCAAAAAGCAACACATCCATCTGTTTCATCAACTCCTTGCTGGGTATCTCCGGGCCAACGGCATGAATATTTGTTGAAAAATGGTGATCCTTCAAGTAGTCTGGATTTCGATGATGCTTGTTGAAATATTCCACAAATTGAGCTTCTCGAGACCACATGAACACATCGTGATCCGAGTTTCCGAGATGGTCGGCCAGACAGCTTCCAAAGTTACCTGCTCCAAAGACGAGAATTTTCGACTTTGGGGGTGGCGTTGAGGGTACTGAGAGCATACTGAATCTTGGAGTGGAAAGGGGGGTACTAGAGTGAGTGTTACGCTGGGAGAAGCGACAGAAGAGAACGACACTGCAGCTGGTGACCCTGGTATCGCGTATATATAGCTTGGTAGGTTTGTGCGTAACGATGATATTACGTCGAAGAGCGTAACGCAGCATACACGAGCGAGCTAGATGAGAAAAGAATTAGTCGAGAACCTTGAAGTACTCCGAGTCTATGATATCACCAACAGCGTCTAAGTACCTAGCTGTTATGTAATCAAAAGGCATGGACCGGCCAGAATGCGGCCAACGCCGAAGTGGTCTCCGTCCAACCTTTGCCCTCAAGCTCAAGTCGCATATACCTCTCGTTATTTAATACCTTATTCTTCTCCTATAGACTCAGTTTCTTTCACCCGCCATGGCAGTACAAGACCGAACAAACGAATTTCGTGCTTGCGTCGAGTCTATACGAAACAGGTCCGCCGTGCCACGAACACCTGAGGCAAAACAGAGGTTGCTCCAATCACACAGCAAAGGAGAAGCAAAGAGTGAGTTCTCGCGCATGGCATCTGCCATTGGGAAAGATATTAGCAGCACTACCATAAAGCTAGGAAAGCTTGCACAACGTAAGTATAAATCTCCATCGTTACCTATGCTTATTGACCAGCTCACAGTCGCGAAACGGAAGACGCTGTTTGATGACAGACCAGTAGAAATTAGTGTATGGCTTTTTGTCGTCATGTGCGCAGTACGCTGACGTGGATCATTTAGGAACTGACATTTATCATCAAACAAGACATTGCCAACATAAACAGGCAAATAGCTGCTTTGCAATCCTATGTTAAGCAGCGGAACGCGCAAGGATCCAAATCCTCAGAGGGGAAGCAGATTGAGGAGCACAACCACAATGTCGTTATGATGCTACAGAGCAAGTTGGCAAATACCAGCATGAGCTTCAAGGATGTTCTGGAAGTTCGCACACAAGTGAGTCGCTAAATAGCATACTAGTAATTCATGCTAAATATGATTGTAGAATATGAAGGAAAGCAAAGATCGTACAGAACAGTTCATGTTCTCTACCGCTGCTGCAACCCACCAAGCTCCACCTAGTACGTCGTCCTGGCCGTACATGCAGGCTTTCTCATACCCAGTTATTCTCACAGGTTCGTTACTTCTAAACGGGAGACAGGACCCTATGGGTGATGGTAGCAGGCCCAGTTCGAAAGGCAAGGGCAGAGCCATTCACGACGGAGATGTTCTTGCATTAGACCTTGATTCAGCCGAGGAAGGATCAACAAAACACGGAGGCAATGCATTCATGCAAATGCAACAGATTGAACAACAGGTGCCTTAACCTAGTACTGCGCAATTGAACCTTATCTTAAGCAACTTCTAGGACTCGTATATCCAATCCCGATCAACGGCCATAGAATCCATCGAATCAACAATTGCAGAACTAGGACAAATATTCACCCAGCTGGCCAATATGGTTGCTGAGCAACGGGAAACAGTACAGCGTATAGACGCAGACACCATGGACATCGCGTCGAACGTGAGTGGTGCGCAGAGAGAGTTGCTGAAGTATTACGCGAGCATATCGAGCAATCGTTGGCTGATGCTCAAGGTTTTCGGCGTGTTAATTGTTTTTGTGAGTGTCCTCTCCAAGATAACGCGTATGTGACTTCTAAAAATTTCCTTCTAGTTCCTTATTTTCATTCTTGTTTCATGATTTGGACGCTCGGCGCTGCATGTCACGTATTTACTGGACGATATTCATATCATACTTCCATATCCACAGCGTAATAGGCATTCACAGAATGAGCCTTCAGCCGACAGGAATAGCATTGACGCCAGTACTCCAATCCTTCATAATGGGTCGGCGTGCCTTGCCACCTTTCGTGTGCTTCTTCCCCCCGCGATGTGTGGTAGACTCTTCTGTATCACCAACTGTCCACGTTCGCTTCTTCTGCACCTCCTGATCGGTGCCTGATGTCGTAGAGAACCTCTTTGCTCCTTTCATATCAGACACTGGCTCTTCACCTTGTGACTTGACTTTCTTTTGCAGTTGTTTGTGCTGTGCGGTTACTTAGCACCAAGTAGACTACGTTGGGAACATGGCTCACTCTCTGACTCTCCAACTCCTTGTTCCGCTCCTTCAACTTCGACAGCCTTGCCTCGCCCTTGCCACCACCACCAGCCGTAAGTTCAACGTTGATCTGGCGACCGTCTAGACTGGAGTGGTGAAGCTTGAGGCCCTGCTGAAGAGCATTGCGATGCTTAAACTCGAGAAAAGCGCATCCCTTGGATTTGATCACAGGTTTCGAAGATGATTTGTTGGCAGCTGGTTTAGGTGCGAGTAATCGTACAGTGGGTGGTGGATCTGCTCAAAACAATCATTTAAAAAAATGCGCCTTGCTCGCGGCAGAGCATAGTACAGACTTACCGCATACTGCGAAATGAGCCTGTATTACTTCTATAGTCGTAGTATATTTAAGATTTCCTGAGGTAAGGGGTCGATCAGTAGGTAGAAGCACTTCCATCAGGACGCTCGATCATACCAAGAAAGAGAATAAAACGTTGTTTTGATTTTTCAATTTTCGTCTCCCCCTCCTCGGCCTCCTCTGCGTTCTCTAGAACATCCCCGGCATCTCCCCTCCTTCTCTTGACCTTCTGTTTCGCTGACTGTCCCTCCTCTCCCTCTCGGGTTCCCTGCGATTCTTCTGCAGCTTCCCTCTTTCTCTTTTTCGCTGCCACCACCAGCCCTTTCTGTCCTCCCTCTTCTTTCGGAACCACGACCTTTTCCCTTCTCTTTCCTTTCTCCCCAGTATTCCCTTGAGCGCCTTGAACGTCCTCCCCATCTTCCGCACCGCTAGCCCGAATGTCAGCAAGGTCCTGAACTTCGAGAATAGGGACATCGTGATCCAGGTCGTCTAGCTTTTTTGCTTTGCCTTTACCCGATTTGAGCTCGCGAAAAGCAATGCCTTTCTTTTGGCGTTTGGTGAGCTTGGGAGTTGAAGACATTTATAGTAGGATACCGCGTGTTTAATGGCCCGCACAGAAGACGCACTTGAAGCGAACAACTGTCTCCATAGTCCGCTTACATAACTTGGAAATGCCTCAGGCTGATACACAATAAATAACCCCTGTCCTTCGAAAAGTGCTTCCAGTGTCACGCAGTTCTGTAGCCTGTACGCGTCCGTCTTGCATTAGCATTAACTTACATCACCCAGCCCAGAGAAACTTGAACAATCTACCGGTTCTGGAACCTGGCGACTCACCCTCGCATAATCTTTCAGATCACTAGTAACTACAGGATCGATCACCTCAGTGCCATGTTAATTCCGTGTACTATCATAAAAACAATTTGGAGACTTGGACACCAGCAATGCTGATGTCGTGTTAGAAGTGTTTTTTTGATCTGGCAGATGCAGAGTTCGGTAGTATGTATGCAATAATCCCGAAGTGCGTCAATCTCATCATTTCATGTGCCAGCAGGATATATGTTGGATGATACTTAGATCCCACCCGGTCAGCGACTTTGATAGGTGCCCCAACAGCTTTCTTTACATTTTACACTAAGGGGAAATGTAAAGTTGTTGTAGAGATACACA
>PVXU01003856.1:3503-13698 GCA_002994865.1 Rhizopogon parksii | reverse complement strand
AGAAACGACTGTCTGGGCTCTGGAGACTACGGCTGAGTCTATTTGCACGAAAGTCGGATGTTTGCGAGTGCTGAACGGACATGGGCTCATGTCACTCGGGCAAACATTCATGGGGTGTGGAAGCGGATTGAGTGGGGGGAATCTCTGCTGGAACAAGTTGCTGTGGCATCCACCCGTGTCAACCTTGTCTTCTACTCGCTTCTCGTTTGTCAGGATTATGAGCGGAGTGCGACCTGATTTCTTGAGTGATCGACGAGAGTCCCATATCATGTACAGAATGATCTCTGCAAAGGCGAGATACATGTTACGAACAACATTCTCTGAATACACATTTATGAATATCAAAGGATACCAGCAAAAGCTTCATCATACTCATTCGAGCTGCAGGTCTATATGATCACTTGCCCACCATGTCGCAAACCCTGTTCCTGTAACGCTGAGGCCACCATTAACAACCGTAGATATTGCTTTCCTGACATCTCCTGCACGCCCATCGTCGGCGCACTGCTTCGCGAGCAGAGAGATCACAGAATAAGACTAGGGTTTCGATGAAGAGCTCTTCAGGGCTTTGAGGCCTTCTGGTGAGCGCGACCACTTGGATATTTTGAGTGTCGGAATGAGACTCGACGCCGGGAATATGAAGGTCGCCAATTCTGCTGCTAGGCTATTGGGCAGGATAGTTGGAAGAGAATTGAGAACTTCCAGAAAATGGTGCTCTAAAGACACATGAAGCTCATCCTTCTGGATGATGCGTAGACCTCTGAGGAGTCAAGCTAGTCAAGAACAGGCATTGCGTCCAAGGTGTTTATGGTTGTGTATCCAATTATATGGATGTTCACGGAGTCCCGACTGAGGACAACCTCATCATGAGGACAGCGTACTGGCGCAATTGCACTAGAGCACTTGCACATTGGCAGCGACCTCGCCATGTGCGACAAGTATGGCGACTGCAAAAAATCACGCCAGGCAATACTTTCTCTACGTCGTCGGTGCTGTCCGGTAATCGAGCTATAGTCTATAACAGCAATGGTGACCCAGCGCGCGTCCTATCCGCAGTCTCCTTCCCTGAGCTGCCATCTCCGCCTCCAGACACTTTGAATATCAGGCTTCTGCTTGCACCCATCAATCCCGCAGACATCAACGTTATTGAGGGCATTTATCCCGCGAAACCACATCCTGATGTCTCCCTCTCCCAGTCTAAGGACCTTCTTGTATTCGTGGGTGGAAACGAGGGCTTGGGCGAAGTGATGGAGATTGGGGATGGTGTGGCTGGTCTGCAAAGGGGTGATTGGGTAGTTTTAACCAAGGCCCAGACCGGAACGTGGTCGTCGGCGAAGAATATTGCCTCGTCGGATGTCCTAAAGGTTCCAAGGCAGGGTCTATCTGAAGTTCAGGCTGCTACAATTACTGTATGTCCATACTCTTCCGTCTCACCTGAGTACTTCTCTTTCATCACTGACGTTGGTAAAGGTAAACCCCCCCACCGCTTACAATATGCTGCACGACTTTGCGCAACTTGTAGAAGGAGACTGGATGGTTCAAAATGGTGCAAACAGTGCTGTATGGAGTTAGCTTTGTGCGCCGACGGTGATCCTTACAAGTTGGTTTCTCAGGTCGGTCAAGCTGTGATTCAAATCGCCGCCGCCAAGGGGTACAAGACTATCAATTTCATTCGTGACCGGTGGGTAACATTTACAACTCATACGAGCGGGCTTGTCTCATAGATCTAAAGTGAAGATGTCGAGTCGCTGAAAAACCATCTGGAACTACTGGGTGCAACGCATGTTGTGACATATGATGAACTCTTCGACAAGTCCTTCAGGGCGAAGGTCAAAACGTGGACAGGAGGCAAGGTACTACATTTTTCATCCACCTCTTCGACAACCACAGCCTGAGTCCCGCTGGGCGTTAGGATATCCGCCTTGGTCTCAACTGCGTCGGTGGTAAAGCGACTACTCTCATGGCTCGACTGCTTGGGGACAGCGCGCATCTTGTCTCATACGGGGCGATGTCAAAGGAACCTCTTTCGCTTCCGACATCACTCTTCATTTTCAAGAACCTTACTTGCCACGGGTTCTGGCAAACCCGTTGGTATAGTGAGAAATCCCTAGAAGAACGCCAGGAACTGTTCGATACACTAACTGCACTCATGCGCGATGGGAAGGTACGGATATATTTTATTTTATTGTAGGTGTACCTCACCTCACATCTAGCTTCGGGGCCCTGGCCATGAGATTTTGACAATTGGCAGGATGGAGAGTGATGACAGTGCATCGGAAAGGATTCGTGAACTCGTCGCGCACTTAGGCCGAGGAATGTATGGGAAGAAGGTACTTCTGAGGATCGAAGAAACTGCATAACATTTTAGATAGGCTGGAGCTGTCCACTCCGGTAGGCACGTCCGCAGTTCAGCTTTGAGATCCTGACATTACTTCTATATTTTACAGTTCTGTTTCTTGTGTGTTGAATTGCAAGGCAAAATTTTACCGGCCTGCTAACCTAAACCAATGTTTTATGAGTTTCAAAACAGGAGTTTATCACGTCATGCCAGGTGTAGGGGGGCTGCAGGTTATGTTGTAGTTACCCATGGCCTGGGTAGAGGATGTCGAGGCTTCTTGGAACGTTTAGTTGTTCAGTTGTTCGACGTTCCGAATTGCTGCTGCATGTGACATGATTTAATTGCATGAACCGTCGGTATTACCCTTGGATTGCAGATAAGTGATCATTCTGCAAGGACATGAAGGGCATGCGTTGAGACTCGTGACCGTGGCCGAAGCTGAGAAATGAATTGAAGTTGGCTTCCTGATTTGGGTAGACACTTTGGAAAGTCGCCAACAAGTTCGACCAACCAACGTTCCGGAAGGTCGATTGGTGTGGAACTTATTCTCTTTCCCCAGGTGCTCAAGGGCTTGTCTGTCCGACTCGTCCACCAGAGCAGTTCCACAAGCCAGCTTTCAGTTTCTAGCATGGCGCAGAGCTCATCTAGTGTCCAGCCTGGTCCCTATGGTGCACAACGGAGGCATGCTTCTAAGCACCGTTTCTTTGCGGTCGAACTGTCACAGGCTCTTTTTGACTTTGTAATCCAACGCCTTCCGACCCAAGAAGAAATGGCTGTGAAGGAAGATGTCAGGAAACTCCTTGAGAGGTTGATTCGCACAATCGAACCTGACAGCCGACTGCTGTCATTCGGGAGCACGGCAAATGGCTTTAGCCTTCGCAATTCAGGTCAGCTTGGAATAACATCTCTTTACTCGTGAGGGCTACAGTTTGCAGCAGATATGGATCTCTGCTGCCTCATCGATTCTGACGAGCGGCTGTCTGCATCGGACATGGTTACGATGCTTGGCGACCTCCTAGAACGCGGTCAGTTGACATTGCAAATACGTGTCGACATTCATTCATTGCGCTACAGAAACAAAGTTTAACGTCAAACCTCTACCTCACGCACGGATACCAATCGTCAAGCTCTCTCTAGATCCATCACCCGGATTACCACTTGGTATCGCTTGCGATATTGGCTTTGAGAATAGACTCGCTCTGGAGAACACAAGGCTGCTCATGTGTTATGCTATGATCGATCCCACACGCGTGCGGACACTGGTTCTCTTCCGTGAGTTCAATCGCGGACTATCAACGATCTTCGATTATTCAATAGCTGTCTGATAGTCAAAGTATGGAGCAAACGGAGGTAGCAATTTCCCATGTCTACTGTTTTCTTGTATTCACATTGTTCGAGCAGAAGCATCAACTCTCCCTACCAAGGGACGTTATCGTCCTACGGCTACGTTTTACTTGTCATATATTTCCTCATACACGTGAAGAATCCTCCTGTACTACCAAATTTACAGCAAATGCCTCCTCTACGACCTATATCCCAGGTATGCAGACTCATTTTCGCACAAGTCCTGACTGTAATTACTTTCAGGAGGACACCCATATTGGGGGGCATAATACCTGGTTGGTCTTTGCTATCATCCATCGCCTGTTATTATTAACTCGATGCTGTAGGTTTTTTGACGACATAGAACTTCTACGCCAACGATGGCAATCATCTAATACCGACAGCGTGGCTGATTTGTAAGTTGCCGCTCGATGGCTCCGTGATCTTGAGCTTGAACTGAGCCGTCAACAGGCTGATCGACTTTTTCCGATATTATTCTCGTGATTTTACCTACAATACAGGCGTCGCTTCCATTCGAGGAGGTTTACTAAAGAAGGACAGTAAGGGATGGCAAAACGAGGCAAGTGGCATGCACCTTTCCTCACGTTTACGTGTTGATGGGCTGTACAGCTGTCAGGTAGCCGTTATAACGACTCCCGAGAGCGAAACCGGTTTTGTATCGAGGTACGTTAATAGCAGTACTTATTCGGTCGGTCTCAAGTTCTCCTCAACAGGATCCGTTTGAGATTGACTTCAACGTCGCCCGATGTGTAACAAAAGAAGGGCTTTACCAGGTATGTTAGTTTTCGTTCTATTGTAAATTCACTTATTGATGAGTGTAGATTCGCGGGGAATTCATGCGTGCATCTAGGATCCTCGCTATGCGCCCTCGCGCCGTTGCGGCACTGGCTCAACTTTGCGAAGAAAAGACCGAAACCCTGCAAGCAACATCACCTCCATCTGTCTTCATCCCGCCTCGCCTCTCCTTCCCTCCGCAGACACCCTACACGGTTGGAAGTAATTCCATGAGGCCGAAGGGTGCACCCGCTGAACTCCTTTCACCGCAACCCGAGTTCTTTGAGCCTGAAAATCGACAGTCAGGTGATAATTGTGTCCCGTCTCGCACCCCACCCGAGCACATGGCACCAAAGAGGACCCAGTGGACTAGCCCTCCCCCACCGGAAGCGCCCCCTGACCACCACGCTATATTTGAAGACCAGCTTGACCAAGGGCTTGCGTTAGCAACGGCTTCGACGATGGCGCGGGAGGCTGGGAAGCCAACTGCATCTCCTGAACGTTTTGATCTCCTTAGCGATGAAGAGCGTCGATCAGATGCTGCCGAATCCGATGATGTACGATCTGTGCAATCATTTACGGAAGGATCACATGCCACTCCTTTACCATCCACGTCCTTTATCGAACCTGCAACGTTTACTGCTGGTCCGAGCCTCCGAGGCAGAGTGCCGGCGAGGTCGCCACGTCCTAGCGACAATAATGTGGTTCAAGCGGCCACGAACGATGCCACTCTAATTGCCTACAAAGCTGAGCTCCTTCGTCGTTCACACTCTGGCCCTCCGAACGGCAAGTCCAATCGTTTTTCTTGGCCCTCCGCCACATCAATTGCATACCCTCTTTCATTCGGACCATCGATATCCACGTCACAATCCCCTCGCTTTCAAGTTCCCGACACTTCAGCTTCGACCAACACTGTATTCTATGAAACCACAGCCACCCAACCACGCTTTTCTACATACCCTGCACTTGGAGCGCAATCTCACATGTCATCTAATGTGCCATTTCATACGCGAAGCTATCTTGATCATGCCGCAAACAATGCCGCCATAATTGATATCTCCAGAGACGGTTCATCCTCGTCACCCCCTCACTCACCGTTCTCGCACACTCATTCGCATACGGCCTCAACTGCTACGATCACCTCTCGCGTCCAACTTATATCACAGCATCGTTCGCGGTCGCCGCCGCGTTCCCCGCTGCGCAGTAGTATGCGCCCAAGCATGTCGCCTTCGCCAAGATCTGGAAGTTGTTCGCCATCTCCTTCACCGACCCTGTCGCACTCACATGGAACCGATGAGGTGCCACGATACAACGGTCTCAGGACTGTTGCACCTCGCTTGAGACCTATTCGTGCAGATATGGCGACGGTGGATCTGACGCCTGGCGGTGCTATGCGATAGTGCCAGGCCTCGCAGAATCTTCTTACCTACATTGTACATCTTACTTGGCCCTCGCTTACGACGATACTTTTCGTCTTCAATTGCTCCCGGAATTTTAGTCACGTAACCAAGTAGCGGGTGGTTTTATTTTAGTTGTACAAAGAGAGATACTACATCGGACAAGTAAAGAGTTCTACTCCTGAGCGACAAAAGGGTTTGCAATCTCCTCTGAGCCATCGACAGGGCTAAGGAGGGTGATGGTGGGTCCCCGAAGGACTACAAGGTCGAGCTTACGGGTTTGAGGTTCTGGTTCTGTGAATTGATTGTTAGGGGACTGTACAGTGATGAGGAATGTCAGTACCATTAATTTCTTCTTCGACCTCGTCGAGTACAAGATTGAGTAGTTGATCATACCCCTTGAGGATTCCTGTGACTGGAAAGGGCTCTGATCAGCTGATCATCATGGAGGATGTTGAAGGACTGCCTACCTTCACGACCGCCGGTGAATTTGACTCGTATTCTCTCATTGACGTACTTGGAAAGATCGAGGATAGCCTCACGCTTGCCTTTACTTGAGTCTTTCCAACATGAGGGGCTACTCACAAGGGATTATGCAGGGTGACTCACTTCACATCCGAAGAGGGGGGAGCATTGCGTCCTCGAGGTGCAGAACCACCCCGGCCCCCTCTTGCTGGTGCACGACCCTGCAAATAAAAACGTCAATGAGTGTTTTTAATGAGAACTGTATTCGGGCTCACGCGATCTGCCATGAGTTTGGATGATTGAATGGATGGTGGTTGTTGCCCTGCAGGCTTGATTGTTACAACCAAAAATTGAAAAGCCGCTTGCCGCGCATTTCGAGTTGTTGACGGGGTTTCTTCATCGTTCACCATCGAACCCGTTTGTCTCAACACCCAGCTGAGCTGATCTCGCCAACCCATCTCTCTTTTTTCCGTTTCAATATCGACGACGTTCACGCTGCAAACGACTCTTCAAATCATGAACGCCAGCGAATTACTTGCCAATACCCTATCTCCTGGTATGCCACTTTTCACCTTGCAATCCACCCGTAACCCCTCACCCGCCTTTCGACAGACACTGAAACGCGTCAAAATGCCACTCAACAACTCGAAAATGCTTCTAGGGAGAACTACGTGCGCCAAATCACCCTTTTCTTTTTCAGCATGCTCATCGCTACCACAGCCGGCGTACATGCTGATATTATCAGATGAGCTGCGCAACGAGAGCTCTCAAATCCATACCCGTAATGCTGCTGGTCTCGCACTCAAAAATGCCCTCTCAGCCCGCGTACGTAAACGCGTCTCCATTCAAGCGTTCTCCCCTCACCCCATCATGTCTAGGAATCAGCAAGGCAGGACGAGTACTCCGCAAGGTGGATGGCCCTGAGTGCCGATACCAGACAGAAGATCAAAGAGGCGTCCCTTATAACCCTTGCATCTCCTCAACCAAGAGCAGGTGCAGTCGCCGCCCAAGTAGTCTCTGCGATCGCAGCCGTAGAGTTGCCAGTCGGCCAATGGCCAGATCTCATTGAAATTCTTCTCGGTTTTATCAACACGTCTGATGATACAAACCTCAAGATCGCTACCTTGCAGGCTATTGGTTACATATGTGAAACCATAGTGCGTATACTGTGTGCCACTCGCCAGGTCTATGCTCATCTGTCACTAGAAACCAGAGGTTTTGGCTTTGAGGTCTAACGAGATTTTAACTGCTGTCATTCATGGTGCTCGCAAGGAAGAGCCATCGTCAGAAGTCCAGCTCGCTGCAGTCCATGCACTGTTTAATTCTCTGGAGTTCGTACGGGACAATTTCGACAGAGAGGTACATGACTCTGTTTTCTTTGACGTCTACGTCCTGACAAACTATCAGGGAGAGCGAAACTACATCATGCAAGTCGTCTGCGAAGCCACTCAAAATCCATCAGTATCTGTTCAGGTTGGCGCTTTTGAGTGTTTGGTCAAGATCATGGCACTGTACTATGACAAGATGGCATTTTATATGGAGCAAGCATTGTTCGGTGTACGGTCACCCTTTTGTTCTTCCATAAGTTCTCCTGACAAAATATGCTTTCCAGCTTACTGTCATGGGCATGAAGCATTCTGATGAACGAGTTGCGCTACAAGCTGTAGAATTCTGGACTACTGTATGTGAGGAAGAGATTGAGCTTGCCCACGAGGCACGAGAGGTACGCCACAACACATAACCGTCGTCCTATCCAGACCAACACGGCATTCTTTCAGGCTGCCGAATATGATGAGCCACCCGAACTTGAGTCTAAGCACTTTGCTAAAGTTGCTCTACCGGAGGTCATACCAGTTCTGCTTAACCTCCTAACGCAACAAGATGAAGACGCTGACGAGGGTGAATGGAACCTTGCCATGAGCGCCGGTACTTGTCTCAGCTATATGGCCCAGGCTGTTGCTGATCCTATCGTGCCCGCCGTCATCCCTTTCATCGAGGCACACATTAAGTCTCAGGACTGGCACCAGCGCGAGGCTGCCGTAATGACATTCGGCTCCATCTTGGACGGTCCAGACCCCCAGGTTCTCACCCCTCTCGTCAACCAGGCGCTTCCTCTCCTCATTGGCATGATGATCGATGATAATCTTCACGTCAAGGATACTACTGCGTGGACGTTGGGACGAATCTGTGACCTCCTTATCGTTACCATCAAGCCTGATGTCCACCTACATCCTCTCGTGTCGGCGCTCGTTAATGGTCTCTCTGATCGCCCACGTATCGTGACTAATTGCTGTTGGGCCCTCATGAACCTTGCAGATCAGATTGGCATCTACCTCGAGGAATATGTTACCGACGCTCCTGAGAGTCCGCTCTCCCCATATTTCGAGGGTATCGTCAGCGCTCTTCTGAGAGTAACAGAAACGTTTGTCTGTTCACGTTACAGTGACATCTGGTTCTGATGTTTTGTTTTTCCAGAACAGCAAACGAATCCAACTTCCGCACCTCCGCATATGAAGCCATCACATCCTACGTCTCCCATTCGTCTACTGACTGTATTCCCGTCGTACAAAATACCGTCGTCGCGATTTTGCAGAGAATGGAGCAACTCTTGAATATGCAGGTGCGTTCCCTCGTCGCATCGCCTTGAATTTCATCCCACGTCCACTTTCAGAACCAGATCGTCGGTGTCGATGACCGTAATAACTGGAATGAGCTACAGAGCAATCTCTGCAGTGTTGTCATTGTAAGGCATCCTGTCTGTTTCGTAGCATCCAGCTCATAGATCAACAGAGCGTTATTCGGAGGCTCGGCGGACGCATTCAGCCCATGGCAGATCGCATCATGACACTCGTTCTTCAGCTCATCCAAGGAGCAGGGAAGACGTCAACAGTACTGGAAGATGCTTTCCTGGTTGTTGGATCTCTAGCTGCTGGTACGCTTCTTTTTCGATGTGGTCCACTCTGAGAGACTGAAAGACTTTCACCAGCTTTGGAAGCAGGATTTGCACCATATATTCAAGCATTCTTACCATTCCTGTACCCCGCTCTCAAGGCACACGAAGATACCCAGCTGTGCATGGTCTCCGTCGGCATCATTGGGGATATCTCACGTGCACTCGGCGATCAGAGCGCCCAGTACGCAGGCGCGTTCATGAATGTTTTGCTCGAGAACCTGCAAAGCAACGTTCTTAACCGCAACGTCAAGATATCAATATTATCTTGCTTTGGCGATATTGCACTGGCTATTGGACCTGCTTTCGATCCGTACCTGAACACGACTATGGACGTGCTCAGACAAGCGGGTGCGGTACAACCTAACCCTGTAAGCTAGTTCGTGGATTTTTCAGCTTGCTCGGCGCTAATCAGCGCTTGCCAGCTTGACTTCGATCTTATGGATTATGTCGCGCAGCTACGGGAGGGAATCTTAGAAGCATATACTGGTGTTGTGACTGGATTCAAGAATACTGAGAAAGGTCTGCACATTCGATTGTGACTCGTCTTTTGGATACTTATTTGCATTCTTAGCGCCCGCACTACTCCTTCATGTGTCCAGCATCCTGGAGCTCGTTCACCAGTGTCTAGCTGATGAGGAGAGATCCGACGCTGTTGTGAAGCTTTCCTTCGGTCTTATTGGTGATCTCGCGGACTGCTTCCCGAACGGTCAGATCAAAGAGCTACTACTTGAGGAATGGATCGCGCATGAGTTCCGCAGTAAGCGTGGTATGCAGCCTGAAACTAAGAAGACACTGCGTTGGGCTCGGGAGGTACGTTTATATATATATCGGTTTTCCTTTAATGAATCCTGACGATGCGTTCAGATGATCAAACGGGCAACTGCATAGACAGCCTGACCTTGTCCATTATACATACATCTCATT
>PVXU01003833.1:0-10070 GCA_002994865.1 Rhizopogon parksii | reverse complement strand
GTCAGAATCCGACTCTTCTTCAGAGTCCTCGACCTCAGACGACGAGATAACTTCGACATCGGTTAACGGAGAGATGGAAAGCTTCGAGGATGTGTGTGTGGCTTTGAATTTGTGTGAAGATGACGCTGCACGGGAGGTGGACGTTGACATCCGGGTGTTCGAGGCTGAGACCGCACGGGACGTTGATGCAGATGCCGCACGAGAAGGTAAGGCTGATATAGGTCGCGACTTTGACTTCCCAGAAGAAGTGAAACGTGACTCAAGTCCAGCCTTCCGGTCTAGCCACTCCGCAAGCTTGAAGATTTCTGCAGGATCTGAGAAGGCGTACCATCCAGGACGGTCTGGCTCAATCTTGTTCTCTTGGTCCTCGTCCTCATCCGCGTCAGAATCATGTCCGGACTCCGACTCATAAGAATCATCTTCTGAATCATCCTCATCCTTTGGCGGATCTCGTCTCTCTTCAACACCGGGTCGCACACCCCACACGGCGACGAACCAGCTCCATCGTTTGTGCGAGGTGCGCTCTGTAAAGGAGGGAGGAGTCCATGCGGATTTCGTCTTGGTTGTCTTGCTCTTGGCCTTGGACCCTTCGTCCTGTTGCTCGACTTCAACATTGGAGGTAAGGTACTCGCACGAAGCATCTCTCTCTCCTCGGCCTGGCGTCAGAGCCCAATATACCCTTCCTTCTGTGTCCCGACCTAGTGGTGCGATACGCTGGGCGTAGGACGATAAGGCGATGGTCAGCGCCGTTTTGGGCGTCAACGTGTGCATTGGTTCGTCCACTACGGCTGTCGCATCCTTCTCCTTGGCATGTGCGCTGCCTTTCCCCTTCACCTTCTCGCCTTTGCCTTTTTTGATCTTGCTTATCTGTTCCTTTTCTGCTTTCTCCCTCTCTTTTTTGTCTTTCTCAGTCCGCTCCAAAGCTTTCTTCGTCTCTATACTTTCCTTTGTCAATTCCTTTGCCTCCTTTACGCCCTCTTCCAATGCATCTCTAACTGCCTGTCCTTGCATTGCCTGGTCCACAAGGGCAATGATTACAGGTATAAGCTGTGAGCTGCGGACTACTTCGGGCCAATCTGCCTCTTTGCTCGTTTGTTTGGCAGTCTGCGGGTGAGATGAAGTGCGAGAAGAACGGGTTCTAATTATCGGCATGGACTGAAGGAGATGCTCTGGAGCAGGCGCAGGAGGCGGGAGAGGGAGCGAGGAGAGTGTGCTGAAGGTGCTCAGGGTCTCGACAATCTTGGGGAGGAACCAATGGTGATGGAGTGCGCTGGTTGTTGTGGAGAGGGTCTGCCGGGGGTCAGGGCATGAGTGGAACAGAGGGCAGGGAGAAGACTGAAACACACCTTAGCGTCTACTTCTATCATGCCTAACAATGCAATCAATAGGGATTTCAAGCATCCCTCCGAAACCCACGATTCTAAATCTCCATCCTCGTCATCATCCTTGTTGAAACCTCGATGAGAGCGCGAGATAATCTCGAGCTCATCAAAATGTGCGCGTGACAGAGGGAGAAATCGTAGTGCGAATTCACGGATGTGGATGCGAGCTTCCGCACCATGTAGTGAGAGATGTGTGCGAATTGGTGTCCAGAGAGCTATGGGAAGCGGTTTCGGAGTCGGAGGGGGTGCGTGAGTGGGTATATGCGGGGTTTTCTTGGTGAGTCTGGATTTAGATTTATCGGCTGCGATGGAAGTAGGCTGTGGTGCAGGTTTGCGTGCTCTTGACTTCTTGTCCGTGACGGCTTTACCTGCCATGGGGCCCTGGGCGTTCTGTTCAGTATCAGGAGTTGTAGTACTGAATGGAACACGTACGGCGGCGGTTGGATCATGCAAGAGGACATCTGCGGCGGACAGGAGACCTGAGTTGCGCGCTGTGAGTGTGAGATTCCTAATTTAATTGGTTTTAGTGGTATCGTAATGTGACGCGTGGAACGCACCCTGTGGGAGCAAGGCCTTTTGCCTTTCTGCAGTGAACACAATTACATGTCTCCTCGCACCGAGGGCACCTGAGTAACGGCAAGCAAAGACAAGAAAACGCGCATATAATCATTTTGTCAGGTGCATATACGAGCTGTGGAGTAACGACATACTTGAAAAAGTGCCCCTCGCCTGATACATGCCGCTTCTTCTGGTCTGGCGGTACAGTACTGGTGGACAAGACGTCCTGAAGAGCGATCCCATAGCGGTTCTTGAGACAGGGGGCGCAGTACTTAGCAACGCAACGTCGATTAGATTTTGCATCTTGGAATGTGCAATGGACTGTGATGGCTGCGTCGCGCTTTTTGTTACACTGGTGACAGTAAACGAAGCCATTTGGGAAGTCAGGAGAGGCGTTCGCGAGGGGGCGGCGCGTTGCATTTGGCTTGACGCTGGTGATTTCAACCTTTGCCTTTTTAGATGGTTGGTCGTGTGTCTCGTCCTGCTTGCGTTTGGACGACGTGTTCGTTGACATGATGGTGTTTTGGGACACGAATGCTCGCAACGCGTTTTCTTTGCGGCTGGATGACACGTGTGGTTGGCAGTAGCTGGTAGTAGCTGAAGACGGGATCTCGACAAAGACTTGAGATTGGCGCCTCTGTCCTCCCATCGTGGTGATGTTCTATTGAAAAGACGCGTACATCTACCACAAACAAAATCTACAATGAGCACGGTCACGTGCTCCCTCCTGAAACTCGAACTCAATCTTCGAACAGAGGCTGAAATGCCTGTTGTAGATATTAATGGATTAGCACACAACCCCAATAGCAATGCAAAACCGACCTTCTTCCTGCTTCCGGCATCGTCTTGCGTCGGCCCAAATTCAGTGCTAGTATCTTCAACAAGTTCAAAGCTTTCTGGATCATCAGCAGAGAACATAGCCGAATCTTCATCTTCGACTTTGGTAAGATTCGGGGACCCCGCAAAATCAAACATAACTTCTTCGCCTTCTCCTTCGAGCATCGCCTCTAGCTCAGCCTTGTCCATGTTCTCGATACCCAAGCCAGATGCCCGTATCACCGCCTCGTCCGCTTGAGAGAGTTGTGAAAGGGGGTAGAATAATGGAGTTCGATCCCTTGCTGTAGCTCGCCCCACTTCGGGGCTTTGTCTATCCGACAATAACTGAGAGGATTCTGTGTAGAAAAGAGGCTCGGGTTCCACGTCGACTCCGCCTGAAACAGAATTTGACTTCCAGGACGGTAGATGGGGGCCATTCATTGACGGCGCGGGAACAGGTGAATTCTGATTTCGTGAAGAGCCAGGCGTCTGCTGTGGGACATATGATGGTGGTGGCATTGATCGTGTATCGCTTTGTGCTTTGGAAGTAGAAGGTGTATGAGCATCCATGCGCTGCACGGCTTTCATCGGTTTCTTGATACGCGGTGTTTGACTTCGCTGTTTTACGCTGCCCTCGCTTTCGTCATTCGATAAAGGACGCTTACGGGCATGAAGCTGAGCAGAGGTTGAGGGGGCGGTTGCGCCCGAACCATTGATCTGTGAGGTAGATATGACAAAAAGACATTCTGACTCATCGCCTTCGACGTCGATGAAGAGAGGGGCCGAAGGATCTGTGAAACGTAGATCTAGACAGAGACCCATGGAATCCGCGAAAGCAATTGTAGCCTATCAGACGGAAGAAGTGAGAGACTGTACAAGTGAACTCCGCCAGTGGGTGACAAACGTTAAACTCTCGCAGGTGGAAACCGATGGTGGTTGGGGATGCATAAACCTCATAGACGTCAAACTCGTCTGCGCTGATAGTCAGTTCTGTTGAAAGTTGAGCTTTACCTGGTTCAGCGGATATATATCAGCAATCCACCATCTGTCTCAGGCTTGCCCACCTCTAGTGTCGATAGAAGACTCAAGGCTCTTGACCTCAACCTCCGTGTCTCCAAAAGTCCACACAAGTTGAGGATCGCTCTTTGCTCCTCGAGCATTCGGGAAATGCTCAGTGATGTCCTTTATTGCGCGTGGTCCAATTGTAAACCGAGATTCATCCTCAGAGTCTGGAACCCCTGGTGAAAGCAATGACGTGGGGATCAAGAGTGGCAGTCGATGGGTTTTTATGATGCCTATGAGCAAACCTATAGAACTGTGCATGTAGATAATGTTCCATGCCTACCATGTTTGCAGTGCAGTCGAATGATCAATCTACTCTCTAATGTGTCCTGGTCCTCGTCTGGCTCGTCCTGCTCATACAGATCTGTTGCTTCAACGATTGTAAATTCGCAGCGGTCCACCGTCTTCTCGATTGTTTTATGTTTAAGAATGGAAAGTAAAGTCTAGGGTCCCGAAAAGTTTATATCACGATTCACTACACACATGAAGGTAACAGAGCAGGCACACCTTAGCCAGCAACTGCCCCTTGACATCCTCAACACCGTCTCCCATAGTGCCATCTTTAAACTTATATCTGGAAAAGAACCTGCGCCCGTACTTGAATCGACAGTATGCAGAGAGCGATGAATTAGTCGCGCTGAAAGACATGTACTCCGAGTTCGCATATATGACAAGATCGTCACCATATCTTGAGAGGCATGTTAGTGCCCTAATTAACGCTGAAACTCAGTGAGTTAGTATGAATGCAATATTATGGTTGGATCAAACGTTTGAGGGCGACAACATTGAGTGTTGCCTGCATGGACCAGTACGATACGAAGAGTCGCGACAGGGAATTTGACGCGCTCCGCCAACAATTCAGCGCGTCGGGCCCGGGCCGTTGCTTACACTTAGTGCGTCACTTTAAGCTTACCGTCACCAAAATTTCCAGGCTTGACAGTTGGTTCCCAAGTTTCTTATTTCTTTCAATCGTCGCTGTAGCTGGACTTTCCAGTCGTGAAGATTAACATGCCACCTCCCGTTAAGCTGGCTATAATTGGCGGAGGGCCCTCCGCATTTTATGTGGCCTCGCGCCTGCTATCTCTCCTTCCGCTAGGGGATCCGGGGTCTCCACCACTGAGGGTGCATATGTACGATAGACTTTGGGCACCTCATGGTCTCGTCCGCTATGGAGTAGCACCTGATCATCCAGAGGTTAAGGTGAGCGTGAATATCTTCATGTCAAGTAAGCAGCAATTAGGACACCTTCAGAATTGCACGAACAAATTTGACGCGACTGCAACTGACCCGCGTTTCCGTTTCTTTGGAAATGTAAATGTTGGGAACACGGCCCTCCACTCTATTCCTCACGCGCTTCCTTTACCACTTCCTTCCATACTCAAGAACTACTCTCACTTATTGTTCGCAACTGGATGTACTCTTCCTACACTGCACCCTGCAATTCCTCCGTCCCTCTATTGCATACCTGCTCTTTCCCTGGTCCACTGGTACACACGGCACCCATCTCAACCGCCACCCCCCGCACTTGACAAGATATCGCATGTCACTTTGATTGGGAATGGGAACGTGTCACTAGACGTTGCACGTATTCTTTTGACTTCGCCCTCTGTCCTTCGTCATTACGATGTACCGGAGCATGTTCTTGAAGTTCTCTCTCGGTCTACTGTCAAACATGTCTCCATAGTTGGAAGGCGAGGGCCCCTAGAGGCTGCATTCACTACAAAAGAGCTACGCGAGATGATCAACCTCCCAGAGGCATCGATGATTCCCATTGAACCCAGTTTGCTAACACCTCCGCCAGGTGTCACACCAACGCGCCAGCAGCGTCGAACGCTCGAGCTACTTCAGAAGGGATCAAAGAATCCACCGGGGTCGACAACTAAAACCTGGGACCTTCATTTTTACCGCTCTCCTACGAGTCTCACTCCTTCATCAACGGCCTCAGCATCAGACATGGCCAATCTCACCCTCGCTCACACCCGTCTTGACCCTACCACTTCTCGCGCGATGCCCACCGGGGAGACATCTACTCTTCCTACTTCTCTCGTCATCACCTCCCTCGGATTTCATGCAGATCCCGAGACGACTTTCTTTGATCCTGTTCTGAGTCACCTTCGTTCATCCGCGGGGCGTATTACTTCCTCAGAGGGCTTACCCTTGAAAAATGTATATGCTTCTGGATGGGCAGCCAACGGTGCCAAGGGCGTGCTTGCATCGACTATGATGGATGCATACGCGGTTGCAGATACTATCATCTCGGACGTAGTACCACCCACAGATGGGGTAAAAATTAATTCCACACCATCTGTGCTGACGACCTCGGACGAACTTTTGAATCCTCGTCCAGACCTTGATGCATTGCCGGCAGAAATCGTCCATGGAATTAGAGACGGCATGGTCACTCAATATAGTGACTGGACAGCTGTTAGTGCTGAGGAAGTTCGCAGGGGCGAAACCCTCGGAAAGGAGCGGGAGAGATTGGGCTGGGAAGAGGCTCAGCCATTTCTCGCTCTCTCGCGAGCGCGATCGTAAGAGCATAATCATGTTGGCAGAGCCCAGGTGAGGCTGATACAAGGTTAATTTGTTATTAATTCATTAAATACCTACCAACCACCCCTGGTGTCTACATAGTCACATGTCCATCCTAATGCTCCTCTTGTTCTCCGAGGACCATACCTCTGCAACCCAACGTTACCCGTTCCATGGCTTTCAGGACTTAGGCGATGAACCGTGTTGAGGTAACTTTGGCGGGCAGATACATTCTGGAAAATGTGACGCGCCGAGAATCTGGTTCTCCGAGAACCACGCCTTCAGCCCCATAGTTTTCCTGAACTGGGGCAACGGACGGCGTTGAAGTAACTTCGAGGCAGGTACATTCTGTGAATTGTATGACCGGGGGTACGCCGAGATCGCTGTACAAAAGACATTTACTTGGTCGCCCAAAGGAGATGCGCAGCATTACCCCAATACACACCTAGCCTTCCTGCTTTTGCTTGGAATGTGAAAGGGTCAGCAATTTGCTGCTAGGTCACTTGCTTCTCTTTGTGCAGCTTCCCAGCGTCGCAGTCGCAGTGACTCAACCAATCAGCCCTGAATGTTCTATGAGCCGATATATTGCCAGTGTGAGATGCGTCGGGTACACAATGTCCGACTTCCCGTGCACGCACTGTGCACCAGGAAGTTGCAAGAAAGTAATACTTGACGTCACATGGTTCGACGAGTCACAATACGCGTCGTATCCTTGAGGCTGGATAGTCTGGTACTGTGTACACGATACGAAGGCATACACTGAGAGGGGAGAGCAAACGCGAAAGAGAGTGAAGCAAGAAATGTATGATGCAACTGTACGGGTTTGGTCGACAAAGCTTATGTAGGTTATAACTGCGTTCCTGCGAGCGGCTCGAGGTTGGTGCAGGAGAGGGCATGATATGAGTATCCACCATTGGGAGCAGGCAGGGGCATCATCTTTGGAGATTGCTGAATAACAAGTAAGAGTAAATCAATGATGTATATTGGGAGGGCCTGTTGTTGACAGCTTTCGATTGTGAAATTCAGGACGAGTCGACAGCGCTCACAGCACCGAGATTCAGAATGAAGAGCATAAGTTATAATATCATGATCGCGCAACATCACGATCTTGTGATCTTCCGAGTCGTACAAATACTTAATCGCTCATAGCCCGATGAGAATTGAGAACCAAACGAGGTCCCTGTTCCGAGAGGAATCCTGATGTCTGAATCGCAGCGATGGCTAATAGGTGATGTTGAGTAGTTCTAGCAGCTAGTCCCTGGACTGCAAAAAGAGTCGCCGACGATCTAGACAATTCGGTCGTAAGCCATTTTGAGTCAGACTTCCTAAGAAAGGCCATCGAGCGTTCAGTCTGGCTAAGCACTCAGCGAGCAAGTGTTCATCTACATCGACCTTCATCATAGACACTGCACTACTTTGTGGACTTCACAAGCCCATCTGAGTCCCAATCTTGAAACTGAAACTACACAAGCTTTGCTCCACAGCCTGAAGGTCCCTACTTCAGTTCGGCAACACCACACTTCCTCAAAATACAAATTCCTTGTTTTGGCTGTACACCCGTATTGTTTTTGTCCCTGCTTTCCTTGGACCTTTCCAACGCACAACCACCGTCAATGTCACACAGCGTCGACGACATCCACGTCGTCACTAACAATGATCCCAAGCCCTCTTCCCCGTTTGCCGATCAAGAGAGCGAACCCGAGCCAAGCGCTGATGACTTCGAGGCACTTCCTGACGATAAGGAGGACGCGGTAGAATCGATCCAACAAGGGGACGCTGCAGGCGAGATCGAAATATCACTGTCTTCTGTCTCTTCTAGTCAAGATGCTGAGCCTGACGCTAGCGAGGCGCAGGATGCAGCTCATGGTCTTCTACAATCTCGTCGCGCTTCAGATTCTGAAAGTGGCGACTCCGACAAGGGATTGAAGCGCAAGCTCGCTGACCGTGCCACGAGCCAGGGGCCAGAAAATCTAGTGCCCTTGACCTCTGCCGAGTCTGCCAAGCGTCCTAGAGATGATACCGACAAATATGACAACCCTCGCGAGCCAAAGAGACCATCACCTCCCCCAGAGCAGAATCCTGCCCCGGCAGAGACTTCCATGCCCAAATTCGTGCGTCACTGTTATTTGAGAGGCTGTTCGCTTACGAATATCTTATCAGGGAGGGTTTATGGCCTATGCTGCTACTGCATCTCCGTTTGCTGCTGTTAAAGGTCAGAACATCTTTTCAGGTGCTAGTTCCAGCTCGTCCAAAAAGCCGTCTGTTTCACCATCGCCATCACCATCACCTCCACTGACGAACAATACCCTTACACCATCATCCCCATTTGCTGGCTTCGCCTCCTCGCAGTGGTCGACACCGCATATGCTGGCCAATACGGCAACCAAGCGCACCGGCTTCGAAGCCTTCATGGGGTCCACCTCTCCTTTCGCAACTGCAGGAGCCTCTCCCTTCTCTTCTCGACCCAAGTCACCATTACGAAATGCCGGCGGAAAGAGCGCACTCGGAAGGAGCAAGTCGCCCCCGAGACGTACTCCTCTCAGTGTGAGCAGCGCGTTCTCGCCGTATGCCAGCGGTGGCGTGCAATCTTTTTTTGCTGCGCCCCATCCCAAGCGTGCTAGGGCAGAATCACCCAATGGGGGGTCATCACGCAGTTCGCTTGAACGGACAAGCAGCACTGGAGTGAATGTATTTGAATCAACACGGAATGGAAGTGGGGATGGGAGTGGAAGTGGAGAGGAAGTTGAGGAGGACGATGACGATGAACAGGAGAACGAGAGACCACCTTCAACGTTCGGTGAGAGACTGCGTGCAGGTAGAGATGACGAAGAGGAGGAGCCAGAGGAGGAAAAGGAGAGAGAGAAGTTACAAGAACAGGAGGGTACGAGATTTCATTTTCTTAACGTGCCGATGTTTAAACTTGTCGCAGTTGTAACTGGCGAAGAAGATGAGGAAACGATACATCACGTCCGCGCCAAGCTCTATGCCCTCTGCTCCCAGAACCAGTGGAAGGAGCGAGGTACTGGTCTCCTCAAGCTCAACGTCCGACGATCTGACGGTGGAGGTGCTCGTCTTTGTACGGAGGTCACAACATCTTCGCCGGTCGTCTCACTAACATTTATCATCAGTGATGCGCAAAGAAGCGGTCTACACCGTTATGTTGAATGTTACACTGTTCTCCGGGATGAAGTGCTTTATTGCACAGGATCCACGTTATATCCGGTTTAGCGTTATCGAAGATGGAGCCACAACGCATTACAACCTCAGAGTAAGTCGATTTCATTGTTATTGCGGCATCTAGTAATCCCCTTGCAGGTTTCAAACGCAAAGATTGCACAAGATTTGCTAGAGGAGATCAGGTCTAATATTCCAGGTTGACCTCCAGGGTACATTTATGTTACCTACTGCACTGCTGATGATGATGTCTTGCTACATTTTAACATTTAATGTTACTTCTTTTATGTACGACCGACGATCTTTTCCCCTTTGTCTTTGCCCAGTGAGAACACGCATTCACTGTGCACATAGATGCTACTTTTATTTTTTTCCGAGATTAACTAGCAGGATACCCGTACTTCGCTACAGTTCGCAACGCGTCAACAACTTCCGAATGGACATGAGTAACATAGTGGCCTGATGAAAGTATGCCTTGTCCCACGGCACTCCGCGCCAGCATAAAAGATCGCCAAGGGATTAAAATGAATTCCCATCGTAAAATCTCCC
>PVXU01003795.1:8481-20182 GCA_002994865.1 Rhizopogon parksii | reverse complement strand
GTCGACAACAGATATCGCAAATGGTGATAGAAATTCAGGCGATACCGCAGTCCATGAAGCAGCAGTACCAAACCCGGCTGAAAACAGCCCAGGGAGACCTAGACCGCTACAAGAAGCTTTCCAAGGATATCCAGTCTCAATCAGCAAGAGCGGAGCTTCTTGGCAGAGGCCGAGTAGGCTCACCCACGTCAGACGAGCCCTATGGACATATCAGCGATCGTTCTCGTCTACTTACGGGCACGGCCACTCTCGAGGATGGTACAAGACGACTACAAGACTCTCAGCGTGTTGCTCTGGAGGCGGAGGACCAGGGTGCAGAGATACTGATGAATCTCAGAACCCAGCGAGAGCAAATTGAGAATTCTAGAGATACCGTGCGTCTACGTCTTGTCCCCTCATTTCTTACGATACTCACCGGATGCTTTATTAGCTTCGCACCGCTGATACTGCTATTGACCGAGCCTCAGGCACCTTGAAGAAGATGATTAGACGGTCAGTTTAGTGCTGCTGCAGGTCTTTGGAGCTAGACGCCTGATATACGTTATGCAGGATGTACCAGCAACGTGTCGTCACCGCTGCCATCATTGTCGTTCTAGTACTGCTAATTGCAATCATTTTATGGGAAAAACTTTTCCGGTAGAGCGTTGTTTAGATAATTTATGGATTCCTGCATTTCTTTGTTTTTATGCCCACCGACATTGTATTTATGCCATACTCTACTTCTCCAAGCTTCAATCCAATGATTTTGTCTACGCGGAAGAATATTCCTGGTCGCAATTTGCTACATCTTACTGTCTATACATATCACTTACTGTTGTTCGGAAAGTAACGCTCTGGCCTGTCTAACAAAACAGACTTTTAGGTGCATTCACTTTATTAGTGATTTAAGTCAAGATACAGCAGTTCTCCGCAAGTATCGCATGCCAGTGCAATCAATGTCCAGGGAACGGAGTATATACAGTCCAAAGGCTTATTTCTACGTTAGTAGCTTGATGGATTCGTGCAGATACATTGTAATGGAGCGTTACGACACATATTCAGTTATTGCCAGTCTCCTTGTGTAGTTGCCGGCTGTCCATAGCTGCCATGTTGACCCCAATGAAATTGGTCAACAATGTGTGGAGACCGAAGGGGTGGGCCAGGGAAATATGAATTATTGGCCGGCGGAGCATTTAACAATGGAGGTGGAGGTGGAAGCTGTCCATGACGTGGCGTGACGGGTGGGGGTGGAGGCAGCTGAGGGGGTGGTTGATATGCAGGCTGCACTGGATGGTATCCCATGGGAGGCTGTGGCAGACTCGGTCGTACCGGGGATGGATTCGAGTGCGACTGAGGCGACCGCGTTGGCAATGGGGGATAGGATATTGCACCTGGATTTTGCGGCTCCTGAGGAGATGAATGGGAATGTGCGGTGGGATGATATTGAGTAGGAAGTGGTGGGGGTGGAGGAATGTTTTGGTAGGCCGAACTACCGGAATAATTGATGCCCCCAGAGGGTCCTGGAAGTAGCGATTGAGGGAAGCTTGATAATGGAGGTACAGCCATGGAAAGATGACGAGTCCTTGGTGCATTGCTAATCGTCTGAGGTTGAGGCAGCGGTCTCGACCCTCGTTGAATTGTGACTTGCTGGGAAACAGGGGCATAATCATGAGGTGGTGATGGCGTTGCGGGAGTATATGTGTGATATGCCTGAGGGCCTGATGTTGGTGGTATGTACTCTTGTGACGGGAAGACAACAGCTTGCCCGTGAGGATCTGAGTATTGGTATTGATCATGAGTATGCATCTGCGACGTGCTGAATGAGTGTGTGATACGATGAGACGCATTCGGGGGAGACACCGGAGGACCAGGGGGACCGGGAGTGAGTGGAGGGGGAGGGTAGGAAGTATAGCCATTCTGGTGAGGAGACGAATTGTTTACAGGAGCTTGGAGATGAGACGGAGGGAGCGGCAATGGAGGTCTTTCCTGCCCCGAGAAACCAGGTGACTCCGATGAGTACGACGACATCGTTCCAAAGGAAGACGGTGCTGGGGAAGATATCGGCACGAATCCCGAGGAGGGTGCCGGTAAACTATACCGAGGTCCAGCGTGTCCTTGTCGAGAGGGGGGAGGGAGTGGATGACTGCCAGTTGGACCGTTTTCGAAAGGAGGGTAGTAAGGAGCACGACCTGAAGGTATCCTGGATGGCGGGGTTGTGACCGCTCTCCCTCCATCGTGCAAAAACGTCGGCGTTCCATTAGCAAGTGTGTGCTGATCGTGCGAGTGTGGATGCGAAGGCAATGAATTAAAGCTCGCAGACGTTGAGGCGCGTATTGTTTGTGCGGGCTTCAACTAGTCATAACCAGATCTATGGCACAGAAGAGGACAACATACCGGAAAGCTCTCCCGTCTCCTAGGATCCATGACGCCTAATTCCCCGAAGTCATTGGCAAGCTGATCCATAGGAGATACGGAATTCCTCTGTTCATATGAGGGTGCATAGAGCTCTGCACGCGAGTGTGATGAACGGATAGTGGATGGCAGATGACTGTCGAGATTGCTGCTAGATACAGAAAGCCGGGAAGGTGTCGAATGTGCGCTGGATCCGTTCAAAGACGAGGTGCTGCCGTTGGATGGGACGAAATTTCCTGGGCCACCGTAATTACTATTACCAGTAGGTGGTTTCGACTCATTCCTCTTCACTGGAGGAGGTTCCTACATTTGACGCCATGAGACGATGCGGGTAAGACAGCGCGGGAAAGCTGCAACATACATTCGACCAGAAAGTTAGCTCGACGTAGACCTCCCCTGCATATTTGTCCTTGTTCATGAGTGTGAACCACTCTGACAAGAGACTAAACAAATCAGATTGAAGACAAATGCGAGTGTGAACATACCATCTGTCTCTCCCTTCGTAAGGACTTCTGTCAAATCGACTACTGCTTCCCCGATCAAGTCTGGTTCACGAGGATCATCTGCATAGCACTGAAGCCTCATCGAAGTCCCACCCTTTATGCTCTTCGGTGTCCGAGTTTTCTTCGGCGGAAGGGGAGGAGGCGTGTTTGTCGATTGCGAGTTCATCGCTAGCTCATCTTCAATAGCCTCGTACAAAGTAAAGCGGAATTCCTCGTCCCATTCCGGATGCTGACCGCCGCGCTTGATTGCCTTTGTACGACGTTTCTCTTCATTCAAATACGCACAACAGTATGGGGCTTGCTTTCCGATGTGCCTCTTATTTGGTAGATTTTTCTGCTCGCCGTGTTAAGAGAGAGAGATGACGGCGAATGAAGTGTGAACTGCGTACGCACGGCTTTCAATACAACAACAATTAGTGTACCGATCTCGCGAGGAGCCAGCGCCATGGGATGGAGTCAAGATGGAGGAAACTGAAGGAGGGTTGGATTATAAAACGTCTAACGGTTGAACATAAAGCGACTCGTTGTTCCAGGTGATCGCAGTACAATATGCAGTACTTGAACGTTGTGGCTGTGGCTCAACCATGTAACCAACCCACAGTTCCTTCTATATTAGGGTTTGCCTACGGAAGACTAACAATGATCATTCCAAACAAGCCGGTCGACATTACTGCTCAAGCGGTTGATCAGACAGCCGCCACAAGTCAGTAAGACCTCAATAAACGTTAGGTCCAATTCTTGAGAAAATGCCTTCTTTCTCTCAATTCAATAGGTCTGACTGCGGGGGGCTAGGTCAAACTACGGAAAAGTGTCACCGTTACTAGTAAATGCAACCTTCACATTGGGAGCAGACCATCTCATCGACTCCTCTCGCAACTTGAAGAAGAACGAATATCACTTCGACGTCAAATACATCCTGTATTTGATAAAAATCGCGAGTATAAGCAAATGGTGGCATAAAAAACAACAAGTTACAAGTACTACATGTATACATTTCCACAGCCACGTCTACCGCTCCGCGCAGCCGCAGCATTACAGAGCACCACCCGCTTCTGTACGTGGCAGTGACAGCGCGGGCTCAAGGGCGGTAGTACCACGACGTAAGCTCAAGTTGACTCCGCACTAGAAGGTACCCGTGCGAGAACGGTGTGTCTGTGCCGCTGGGGGTGGGTTGCGGGGCAGTGGAACGCGGGAAGCGGGCCCTGGACATTCGGTACCATTTCATGAAGCCGTTAGGCAGTTACCACTGTTGCCATCTGAACGCGGGATAGCCTGTTCTAAGCACTTTGCAAATCTATGGGAGAGCACAGCAGCGATATTAGCCTAATCAGGATCCTTTACTGGGACTTCTTGAATGGAGCTACGTTGTCCACAGGTGTCTCGCGTAGGGTGTGCCACGCGTCGGAGGTGGGTGTGGGAGATCGACAACGGCTGTGATCGTCGATCTCCACCAAAGCAACATGAGGACGTCTGGTGTGGATCTGATTTCTTTGTCCAGTTTATAAAGTACCGACTGGGAGGGCTGGAAATCCTGCTAACCCTGTTAACCCGGTGGGGGGTCTCTTAATGGAAATTGCGATATCCGGGATCGCAGATATCTCCCAGGTATGTAGGTCGTAATTCATCTGAATGAGGGGGGAAATGGTAGTTGACTTTAAGTTCGTATAAAAACCTGTAAAACTTTGGAGCCAATTATAGTGTCTCGTGCTGCGCCGTGCAGATTTCGACGAGAATGGAGTCTTCATATATGTATGCAAGTTGATCTGGGCAAGTCCTCGACGATGCTCACAATTAGGTCATTATCCCGCGGCGAAACACCAGAAAGCTCCTGACATGCATAACATGAATACCCACGTCCCTTGAGAGCGACATACCGCGAATTATTTTTTTGGAGATTCAATTACAATGAACCCCAGGACTTTCTTGCAGTTGGCTTGAAGGCTTTGAAATACTACCCTCAAGTTAATCAATGAGTGCAGGTTGAATAATACTTGGTGGAAGGATTGCAGCTCTACCACATAGTAGGCCTGAGGAGGTGCTTCAACATATCGATTAGATCTGATGAAATTGGACTCGAAGGACTGCGTCCCCGCCAATACCCGCGTGCCCCACGACAACAAAGCCTGAGAGAGAATCCGAGGAGTGAAGATAGGGGAAAGATGAGGTAAGAATTGCCCCGGGCCCAGTGCCAGTTAACAATGTTGACCCGATGGGCGATGTCGCAAGATCCATTCAACATACGCACTCCAAGTCCCCTCGCACCTGTATCTATCCGGCGTCTTGCACACCTCTCTATTATTACCGCCCGCCGACACTGACAGCCACCACTGGCATGCTGACCAACGACGAGACCACACGCTCGCCCGTGCGCCGTGCAGGCATTTCTCAAGTAAGCCTAAATTTTTAAGAAGTCGACGCCTGCATGGTCAACCGTCAGAGTGGAAAGCGGAAACAGCACTATGGCGACCATTTACTAATGAAGTCTACCCCCTGAAACGTTACCTTTGAAGGGTACACGCCGCAGTTCAGGCGAAGAGCTTAATTTCTTCTACTTGATTTACTGAATTGGACTTTGGCAACTGGATAATCGGGCTTGTTTGATCTATACAGACCAGTCGTGGTCTCCAATAGTTTGGCCAGTATGAACCTGACGTATCGAGAATCGGTGTGCGATTTGTCATAATCGTGCACCAGTCACCGTGTACGTCTGTTCAAAGTAGAGGTACACACCTTTTAATTAGCTGTACTCAGTCCCACCCGGCCCAACTGCCGCTCGGTTTACACATGCCACATGCATTTCACCAAACTCCCGTCCCACAAAAACCAGAATTATAGATAAACAACTAGGGAAGTATGGGAAAACGAACACAAAAAAATTTGGTTGACAAAATACTACAAAGCATGTCCATACCCATGCGAGCCTTGCTCAGCATACCCCTGATGACGATAACCATCTCCATATGCTGCGTAGTCATGATTATACGTGTGAGCGTACTGCTGGCTAGGATAGTCCTGCACATCGTAAGCCCCGTTCGCACCATGATACGGTGTTCCTGGGGATGCCCTCCCTTGGTATACATCATGTGCATCCGCAACGTAATGCCCCGCCACCCCCGAGCTCCCGTATGGATCGTATTCATTAGCTTGATATGCCAAGTTGGTACCTTCGGGAAGATGGACTGCGCTGCCATAGTCATCTGCGTAGGCTTGGTGCTGCGGCTCAAAGCTCGCTGTAGACGGATTATATTGATTATATGTGCCTGCAGCCTGGTGTGAATACCCAGTGTTGTAAGCGGGCATTGGGGGATAGTCGATACTGGACGGTTTTGTGTGATAGCTGGGCGCTATGCTCTTTTGGTCGTTGTAATAATCCTGGTTGTAAGCAGCAGCTTGTCCGCGCTTGGAGATAGATCCAGCATCGTCGTCGTCGTCTACTGAAAGGTTGGGAAGAGTAGGTTGTGGCAAAGGTTTGCCGACCATCTCTCCCTTCTTGTTCTTCAAGTGAGAGTAGTCACCCATAGCCTCTTTCTTCGCCAGTGCAGCAGCCTTTGCAAGGCGTTCCTTGTTCCTACGCTTGATGACCTCTGCAATTCGCTGACATTTATGTTAGCCATAGATCGCGAACTCGCATGACGGACACAACCTTATCGACCTTGTGGCATACATACTCCTGTATAACTTATGAACAAATGCATTTGAGAAGTAAAGTAAGACCCTTACCTTCAGGTTCCCCCGGACGTAGCACAGGAAGGGAATGTAGAATATGGCAGCCATAACCAACAGTAAAAGCGAGCCGGCGAAGATGACGACGGTGAAGAATGTCGAGACAGTTAGGGCAGAAGTAGACAGACTGTTTCCCGAAAAGTACTTGCTGATGTCATACCAAGATCCTTTATCATTCTTTGACAGGTAAATACTATAGAGTGTCAGAGCGTTGATCGTTTGCCTTGGCGCATCAGACAGTAGCAGACGCTTCCAGCCTAACATCGATTAAGGTAAATTCAAGAAAGCGCCCAGAACACTCACTCTTGAAGGTGAAGAAGATGAAGAAGGCAAAATCGTCTTTCTTCTTTGTTGAATTGCTAATATGGTCAAAGAAACAAAAGTGCTCATATGAGCCTGCGCATGATATATGAGCATTAGATGACGCCAAAATTGAAGGGAGCACATACGGAGGGAGTAATAATGGTTAGCCATCACGTTTGTGAAAGCATACGAGATGTCACGACTGGCGATAATCTTCTTCGATTTGCGAGCTTCATATGCCAGCTACGAGATGATTAGATTTAGACTCTTATTCTCTTGCCTAGGACTTAGCATACCAGAAGGAAACCAAAGATGATGCATCCTACGAATAGCCACTTGCCAACATCGAAGGGGATGTAGAAGCAACCATCTTGGTGCTGACAGTCGTTAAAGATTTGGTTGGACCATGTTGAAGTTGTCAACATGGTTGTCGCAGTGAAGATATCGGACAAGTAGACAAGGAATGATTTGAGGATGATGATATAAAGCCATAGATATCTTTGAAGACGCATCAGTTAGCATTCCCCATAAACTTACAACTGGCGGCAGTGATTAACAGCAGCCACAGCATGCCACATGTGCATCGACAGCCTCTTATCGGTCGTACGAGTGACTCACTTTAGGCGCATGAGGAAGCCATTGTCGATGAACTCACGGGTGTTAATGAAGTCGAACTAGTGCAGAAATATTGAGATGCGAGGAGCGAAGGGGATAAGAAGTACGGCTCACCTTGTGGTCGGGAACAATCTCTCTTTTCCATGCTGGTCCAGCGGACATTATGTGGCGAGATAAGGCGGGTCAATGAGAACAATAACCAGAATTTCGATGGAGGTGTGTTGTGAATGAGTGAATAGCGAGCCAGCCGCGTATAATACCTGAGACAATGAATGGTGGGTCAAGAGAAGGTGTAATCCGTCGAAATTCAGAAGAGGGAGTGTTTTTGACGCTAGACTGTCTGTGAGAACGACGAGGCTGAGGAGATTTGATGGACAACGAGACGAACTGGTGATAGCCGTTGCTTGGTTGTGCTAGCGTCACTTCCTATTTTGATCATAATAAGTTTATCATTCTTTTTTGTCTTTGAAACACCAGCAACAATGACTACCGTACAGAAGATCAAAGTACGTATCATGCCTTGTCTGCAATTCCAACTAATCAATCTTTATCCCACAGGAAATCGAAGATGAAATGGCAAGCTTATTTTTTTGGTATATCATCAGCCTATGCTAACTTTCTTAACAGGCCAAAAGTGCGTCCCCTTGTCTGACGGAGAACCATCATGAGACAATGAACTTCTTCCAGCCCAAAAGAATAAGGCCACGAGCTACCATCTTGGTCAGCTCAAGGCCAAGCTCGCAAAGCTACGCCGTGAGCTTATATCGCCCTCTGGAGGAAGCGGAGGAGGCGGCCCTGGTCTTGGCTTCGATGTCGCTAGGACTGGTGTAGCCTCTGTCGGTTTCGTTGGATTCCCGTCAGTCGGAAAGGCAAGTTTGATGTCCTTTCCTTCCACCTGTCAGCTATCATCAACGATTATCTAGTCAACTCTAATGTCCAAGCTCACCGGCACTCATTCGGAAGTCTCGGAGATTGATTTCACAACCCTCACGACTGTCCCTGGTACTCTCAAAGTTCACGGTGCACCAATACAGATTCTTGATTTGCGTGCGTACGTACCTCGACTTCGATGATCATACTCTTATCCTTGTCCAGCCGGAATCATCGAGGGAGCAAATGATGGTAGAGGTAGAGGTCGACAAGGTAAGTTCATCTCTATCTGCACTCGCAACAATTTGCTGACTTATGGTCAAGTCATCGCCGGTATGACCTTCGAGTTTAAAGCATCCGAAAGCCCAGGTTGAGAACAGTCCACACCCCAGTTGCTCGCACATGCAATCTCATTTTCATTGTTTTGGATGTCCTCAAGCCGTTGGGGGACAAAAAAATCATCGAGGGCGAGTTGGAGGGCTTTGGTATTCGCTTGAATAAAAAGCCACCAGCAATCTTGGTTCGCAAGAAGGACAAGGGCGGCATCGCGATCACCAATACAGTTCCGCTGACGAACATCGATCAAGACGAGATCAAGGCAGTTCTCAGCGAGTACAAGCTCAGCAATGTGGACGTTACCATTCGGGAACCTAATATGACCGCAGACGACCTGGTGGACGTCATTGAAGGCAACAGGTGTGTAATTCATCACAAGTACCACATGACTGGGTAAAGTTTATCCCTCGTAGAGTCTATATCCCTGCTCTTTATGTGCGCACCTACTAATACGAGCGTTGCACCCTGCACTGATTCCTTGCGTCTGGACTTTTTTTAGGTTTTGAACAAGGTTATTTATCATTCGATTGAACTTGTATGTAATTACTCACATTGTGTCCAGATCGATGCCATTTCAATAGAGGAACTAGACCTTCTGTTCGTTGCTTTCTTCTCTTCCTTCAAGAGTAATACTTACGAGCGTCCAGGTACAAAATTCCTTACAGCGTTCCGATATCATCGAGAGAATGGCTTAACATTGACGAACTCCAAGAGAAAATGTGGGACGCTCTCGAGCTCGTCCGCGTTTATACCAAACCTCGGGGACAATCACCTGACTATTCCGCTCCGGTCGTCCTCCGCAGAGGGAGGTGTACGGTAGGAGATTTCTGTAACTCTATCCATAAAGAAATTGCAAAGCAAATGAAATAGTAAGTGTTAACAATTCATCAACTGCTAATCCGCAGGGTTGACTTGCATGATCAGCGCTGTCGTCTGGGGTTCGAGTGCTAAGCATACTCGAGGTCAAAAGGTTGGGCTAGATCACGTCTTAGAGGACGAGGATGGTAAGATGTTGTTTCGATTCCTTCTAAGCTTGCAATCTGAAACGGTCTCTTCCAGTCGTCCATATCGCAAAGAACTAAGGGACATGATCCATTATACGACTCGCCAAGTGCGACCCATTGTATCTACTAGTACTGTTGTGCAATGTATAGGGTACTCAGCCGGATAAATGCCCATACGAGTCCCACCGAACAGTAAATACTTGTCATCATCAGAGGCAGAAATTCCGTGTCTTGGTTTCCACCAGTGACGAGCGGGAATAGGATGACGAAGACCTGAAGAAGTGCAAAACCATAGAGATATGCATTTTCAAAGCTCTCCAACAATACCCATGGTAAGGATGAAGGAAACCTGCTTGAAGTTTCAGCAGTGATAAACATCTTTACATAGTTAGCGCTCACTCGTAAATCTGCTTGTGTAGGGGGTACAAGATCATCGCCCCCCACATGAAGGAATAAGTAATCTTTACCAGTGTCTCTGTTGCTTCGTCAATACTCGAAACCAGTCACAGGACGGGAACAAACCAGCTGGTGTAAAGATCAAGGGGAAGAGAGAGAAGATCCCCGCAACGCTTGCAATAACATACGTCTTGTAGTACGCATAGTTCTCCGCGGCCAAGAGCCTGCAACACTAAATAACCGGTTGGTTGAAAAAAGAGATGAGAACTACACACGTGAGAGGCACTAATATGAGCAAGACGGCCTTCTCATGCACATGCCACCCGAACATGAAAGATGCGTAGCCACAAAGTGTTAACGCAGTCACGAACGACTTGTAAGTCGGTGCTCTCCATAACTTTATGAGATAGACCTGAGCTGTATTATCAGAGGAATGTCCGTCAATAAAATAACTTTGTCTCGCCCACCATCTGAAACATTATTGTGATAGCGAAGGTATGGAAAGGCTTGATATTTGGGATCACCGCGAAGACCGTGTCGCCTACAAGGCCGCGGGATGTCGATGTTACGCCTGATTTGTTCACTGAGAGTCCGACATCAAACTGTTTTACCACTAACATGCCAGTGTGAGCTTGGCAGAGGAAGAATGATAATTCACGAACGCTGCAAAAGGACACGATCGACTGCAGTGACCAGGGCCCACGCGTTTGGTGCCCAGTAAGCATGATTCAGTCCACGTGTAAAAGGGAACAAGCGGGAAAGGAGTTGAGGGAGCTGGCCCATCAAAACGAATGGTCCTAGAGAGACTAGGAATACAAGCAAGATAGAGTTCGCTAACGAGATAAAGCGGGTAGGGATGATCGCCCCCGCGGGGGACATGCAGTACGACCTCAAAAGGTAAATGAAGTACGCAGGCTGTGGAGGCAACCAAATGACTTAAGGACTATGAATGGTGCAGAAACTCATACCGCCAGATACATGTAGATGTGTTTGAAGTTCAAAAGAACGGCGAAAAGTACGCCACTGGCAAGTTTTCTGCCCTATAATTGCGATAAGACACTGTACTCAAGGATGAATAGGTCTTACTTCGCGAGCCATTAAGATTGACCATAGCAATATTCCAAACATAAATCCATTGTATTGGAAGTGTATGTGGTCAATAATAAGGAACCCTGGGTGAAGAAACAAGGACGCCGAGAGAATCCGCTGCCGAGAGGGATCAACTGAACCACGAATAAACCTCTCTCGAGAATTAGCGCTTCACTGAGAAGAATCGAAAGATATTCACCTCAAAAGAGCCGCACCAAGGACAAGCTCAGAGATAATAACGGTCATACGCTGGTATATAATGACCGTCCATGCATCATATTGAAGATTTTGGAGGTCAACTATCTTGGGGTCAATGAATGAGGCGGGTATGGACATCAACTTCTCGAAATATGCAAAGAACGGAGGGTAATCAAGCGCTAGTCGACGAGAATGAGACGGTGTGATTTACAATCTTTTAAGAACTCACTCCACTCAGAAGTGGTCTTTGTAGTTCAATAAGCCTAGTATTAG
>PVXU01003690.1:8767-20065 GCA_002994865.1 Rhizopogon parksii | reverse complement strand
TACTGCTCTATCAACTACAGAAAACATAAATGTCAGAGCTGCATAGTCAAGCACCTCCCAAACCGCCTCGAAAGACAGTCGCATAATGTCTGGGAGGCGCTCCGGCTTAATTGAGCTCCTGATTCACCTTTCTTCTCCCGTCTACCAAATACCCCGAGCCAAAGCATTGGCTAAGAGTTACTCTGCAACTTGGGGCAAAGCCTGGCTGAAGGTTGTGTTATGAAGAGAAAATTTCGCCTCCGCAAGAATTTCAAGTTGTTCCGTGCGTAAATAATGTAAGCAATCTTGATTAGATGATTCTGACGGGCACGCGAGAGTTTGAAAGCGACACGACTTAAATAGTGTGCAATATCAAGTTTTGGTTAGTTCACAGCAGATAACAATATTCTTGTATGTGTATACATATATGAAAGCAATATGCAAGCAATTCGTCCACAGCAAAGCAAAAAGTGTCATGTAAATAGATGTTACAATCATGAAATGGTTTGACTCAAACGTGTATGAGAGTTCGCATATAGCTGGGGTGATCCTCCTCTACTTTGTAAAGCCAAAAAGGACCTATGTTGTATGCGGAGTGAGTTAGAGTTACTAGTAAATGACACATGATGAACAAATATTGCGTACCAACAGGGTCACCTGTGAAAGTATAAGTTATAAGGCATCAAATTCAATGACAAGTTTTATATACTTACGAGGATCGTGAAAAGCCCCCGTCCACGCTCCTACGACTCCGAACGCACTCGCGATGCCGCCAATTTGTATCCCCTCAGAACTAAATATCAACAACAAAGTGTGTCATAAGCATTTGAACATGGCAATACCACTATGACCTACCTCCACTGAATATGGTGCGATTCAACAACAGATGCCTGGCGTGCCTCAAATTATGTCGGTTTTGTATCTTGTGGAAATAGTAATAATAACAGGGCTCACAAGTCGCCACCGAACCACACCATCTTCCGACATGGTCACAGAGCCGATAACGGTCGATTCATTACCTTGTATGCCCCATGATGATCCAGTGAAATACAACGTCGGGCACTGCTTGCACGGGGAATCAGGGAAGCGGTCAAGTGTGTAGCAGTTAGGTATGTCCTGAGGGTCGATGAGCGTCAGCTTGAGCTCAATGAGGCGTGTCGCCTCTTCAAAAGCTGGATTATTGAAGTAAGCGCTATCGTGCGGCTCGCGGATTCTGCTACCATGCTGTAAAATGTTGAATATAAAGGTGAGCTTTAGAAATGAAAGAATTACGTTGAATGCTAATGAGTGGATGAGTAAATCTAGGAACTCGACCTATCCTATAAGTATGCTCACCGAACAAATCTCTAGGTTAAGAGAGATGCTTGAGTGTATGCAAGTAGTGAGATAAACAAAAGTCATACCGATAATCCATGAAACAGACATATCTCCTCCAGTGACCTTCAACACCAGCCCAATCACTTGCTGCTCGCGCTGTGGCGCCTGGTGCTGAATAAGACCGAGTAGCTTCGAGTCCATAACGCGGTCTTGTCTCCGGCCAATCAAGTGGACGGTCATAAAGGTTCATTGAGATAACGTTGATAATTGACTCTATATGAGTCCAGTTCACTTTTCCCGCAGTGATAAATGGGCCCCAGTCGTTCCTTCGATGGTAATTCCGTAGGTCGTAAACCTGAAAGCGACTCCTCGCCCGTATTAATTGCAACATTTCCTTCCCTTCCTCGTCATCTTCATCATACTCATCCAAAGTGAGCGCAAGATATGATCGTAGGCGAGCCAGCGACTGATTACCATCTTCTGATGCAAGTAATGGAGAGCGAAGCATGTTTGTGGACAGCAATATGTCAACTACCCACAATAAATTGGGGGATGGAACGCGTTCATTCCCTCTTGTGACGGGAGCTGCACTGCATACCACAGAAACAAACGTTTCAATGGCCCTCAAAAAGTCTTCAAGTTTTGAGCTTTTGCGACCGGCGATCAATTGTGCCTCCATTCGCCGGTGTAGCTCCCTCCTCCAGTTAACTTGACAATCTTCCAGAGATGCGGATTGTATCTGCCGAGGGTCATCAAAGGGATAGAGGAGGAATAGTCGACGCCAGAGATACTGATCTGAGCCCCCATTAACCAGCCGATGTGCTGTCCGGCAGGTTTGTGAGAACGACGCAACGTCGCGAGGGTGGCAAAGTATAAGAGCCTGTTCGGTGATTTCCGCTGGTATTGGGAGGACGCATGCACTCTGCGTCGTCATTGTCATTGTCGACCGCGGGAGCAAGGTTGAGTGCAAAGCCTATTATCCTTACTCGTTGGTGTTATCACCCACGCTTCGTAAGCTGGGCGCCTGATGAGAAGCTCGACTTGTTCTCCATCAGGTTTGTTTTCCATGGAACATATTTCCAAAACTCTGAATTGGGAAGCCCCGACTACGTCGCAGGAACTCGCTTACCTCACCACTCTTAAATGTTTCTGCGACGTTGGGCGAGACGAAGGTCGACAAATAAGTTTCTGAGCTGGTTCACTTGCAGCAAACAAAAAATAAGACAGTGTAATGTGCAGTGTCTACTTTGCGCTTGTTTGCGACCGCGTGGGCCCGGACCGTGTCGCGGGAACCAACTGATAAGGTTTAGACAGCATGCATTTACAGCAAACATCACGTGATAAAACGTGATAAAGCATGACAAATGCATAGGAAGTACAGTAGATATGCTCATAATGCATAATCATAAAATAAGAAATGATACAGACATATTTGCCCATATACCACCACTAATGGACCTCGCATGATTCCGCTGGCGCTCCCAAAGCATGATTTTATAAGTCCAAAGTCGATGTGTTATCGATTTCTATTGTCATTTTTCCTTATGTATGAGCATATCTACTGTATACTGGAATGAGATCGAGAAAATTGCAAACCATCATCTTGTAGAGAAAGGCTTTAGCTACAGTGTTTTCGTGTCTACAGGCAATCTAGGAAACTTGGACTCAGACTCGGATTCACAGCGTCACACCTTGGTCACAGGCTCACAGTACGTGACGTTTGCTGCAAATGCATGTCACGGTTGTCTACCTTAGAAGACAACAGTTTCTTGTTATTTCCTTGCCAAGGTTTTCAGGTCGATATCGGCCTAGGTTCATATTCTACCTTGCATGAAGAAATTGGAACTAATATCTGCCATGACGCACTGGTGTTGACTTTCAGGGACTACAACCTGCAATGTCAGGTATGTTTCGCTGGAATCGCTATATGATTCGAGCATGTAGGTGCTACCAGCGTGTAACATTTTCGGAGAAAATACATAGCAGGAATACAGTATGCAATTTCTAGTCACTATAGAGACTTGTAAACTGGCTAAACCCACTCAAAATACCAGCCTGAATACATGGATAGCTAGGTGAGTGAAAAATGAACAGAGGGTTGTATTACTATGCAATTGATACATCCTCTTCTTGCTGGAACAATGGGAAAGAGCTGATCGACCCGCAAATCAAACACAATACTAGTAAAAGAGAGAACGAACATTCCTTGTGCATGCAAGAGTGTGATGACGATAACGAAATGATGGGAAAGGCAAGTTCTATGTTCTATCTGTGCACAGTCGAGGACCAAACCGGATCCAATTAAAGAAATTCTGGCCCACCAGGTCATGGTCCTACGATTTCTCCATAGCATCGGAGTTCAGGTCCTCAATGTGCATACAACATCATTGACGCGTTACCCCTTTTACTCAAGGTTTTCTGGATCGGTTATCAGCGGCAGCGACCGTGTTGGGCATCACGACGATCGTGTCCAGCGTTGATTCGCGCTGACGCATCTGGACCATATTTTGCTCCATGACTTCGCGAAATACTTCAACATAGTCAGTCGCGAATTCACCAATCTGGACCCTTGTCAGGCTAGAAAAATTCAAGGGTGTATCTAAGCTTACCTCGACCTCATCAAGACCGAGCTTCTCGCCCTCAGCCGTTGCGCGTAGGTGAAGGCCAGGGATTATGTTGATAAATTTGGCGATCAGGAAAGTAGCAATGAACGCATATGAACATGTCGCCATGATATAGGTGACTTGAACATAAAGCTGCTTCCAGTTGTGGTCGACCCAGCCGTCAGGAACATTTGTGTTGATGCCGTCCAGGGCGATAATGGAATGGGACGCGAAAAATGCGTTCGTCAAGAGACCCAAAATCCCACCAACAGCGTGTTGGGCGAACAAATCGAATGAGTCATCCACCCCAGGCGGAATTTGACTAGAGAGCGCGTCAATATCATCATCCCTCAGTGATACAGCAGTATTACCTTTAGTTGCGAAATTACACACAGCGCTTGTTATCACGCCCGCGAGGACGGCCGCCCAGGGCTGGATGCATCCTGAAGCAGGCGTGGCGACGATCAGGCCAGAAATAGTTCCAGAGCAGAATCCAACCATACTAAACTTGTGCTGTAGGCGGTAGTCGAGGGAGCACCAAACAATACCGCCGGCCGCAGTGGAAAGCATAGAGTTAAACATTGCCATGACGGCGCGTATGTTTGCACCAAAAGCGCTACCGCCATTGAAACATAGCCAGCCAAACCAGGATATGAGCGTGCCCAGATTAACCAAGGAAACACTGTGTGGTCTGACTTTTTGGAACTCCTTGTCTTGTCTGCATCCAAGGACCAAGGCATAGGCAAGACCTCCTACACCGCTTGCGATCTCCACGGGTCCTCCACCTTGGGCATGAAAAAAGATGTCAGAAGTCCGGACGTCAGTAAAGGTAAGGACTGACAAACCTGCGAAATCAAGAACACCCAATTTAAAAGCCCAACCATTTATATTCCAGGCCCAGCAAGCGAGCGGGCAATAAACTAAGGTCAGGCACACAAATGCGAAGACCATAGCTGGGAGAACGCGACCGCGCTCGCCGATCCCGCCCACCAAAATTCCTACCGCGACGCATGCGAGTTCCATCTGATAAAATGCATATAACAAGTCAGGAACTAGAGGAGAACCTGGGGAGGGACCGCCAAGGACATTCATCAGGCCAAAGTTCTCAAGATTGCCTATAAATCCATTGCTGGCAATTGGCGAGAATGACAAGGAGTAACCCCAGAAGTACCACTGTAAGATGCCAACTGCATTGCTGGCAGAGACTACCCAGATAAGGGACAAAGCAGACTTTCTTTTAGCCAAACCGGAGTACAGAAAAGCTGAATGCAGTGTGAGCACAAGAGCGGATGGACCGCAAGGTAAGAGAAATTTGCGAACCGATACCGGGTGTCATGAAAGATACCATAGCACTGGCCACAATAATGAAAGAGACATCTCCACTGTCGAAACTGCGAGATAGAAGAGAGCATTGAATTCAATAACATGTCGGCAAGTCTACTATTGCCTTACTGAATGTCATCCCCTGAGAAGCAAGATGATTAGTTTCGCTTATCTGCCGATGAATACAAGCTAGACGTACTCTTCTTCAAGGTAGTGTTCAACACCGTGGTGGGTGTCGGACGGACTTTATAACAGATTATGATTCCGAGTTGATCGTCTGTTCGAGTCCAGCGAGCGGGTTTACCTCGACTCAAAGACTGCTAGAAATTCATTTTATGGTCGTTGGGTAACCTTCCATATTCTGGCGAAAATCATTTCCAATCAGGATGCCGAGCGTGTATTTACCACAGGAATGCGGGAATAGTAATCCGTGGCAGATCACAGAAGGATGTGGTGAATTGCACTGCTCGCGCGGGGCTGCGGGTCTAGGGCTGGCATGGCGTGGCTAGTGCCGAGGAGGACGCGGGTATTGTAGTAGCCTAGACAATGCGTCAGGGTATACCAGGTTATAATTATCAATACTGAGAAGTCCAGAGAAAGAAGAACAACATGTTGACCTTGCCTGGGTCCTTAAGCCTCCTCAAGCCCGTGCAATTGAGTTTCTGGGCATTAGATAATCAATAGAGCACTCCAACTCCCGAGAGTCGGAGTACGGTCGCCCCCACGAATTACGGAAGCTTTGGCACTTGTTTGTGACATGATAACGAAAACCTTTGCATCGCGTATGGAGAGCAGGGGGTTACCGGCACAAACGCAGATCTCCAGTGCGGAAGGAAGCCCTATGATGATCAAAGCTATTGATACATGGCGAGTCAGTGTAAAACGAAGAAGTGAAGGGGGGGTGGCAATCAAGTAGAAAAACACGCCCTGAAGACTCGACCGCCACACACTGTTTAGAAAGATGGTAAGGGAGGGTTTCGGCTTGAAAAAGGAGGAACAAAGGTAAATAAGTCCAATTGAGCGAAGACACGCAAAGACGAGGCAGAAACATTAAACTCGAACTGTGTAGTTTGAAGAAATGACCATGAAACAAATACAGCTTGACAATGACTATTGCGAACGTGACATCTCCATGTATCGCAGCGCCAGCGGCTGAATATGGGCAGTAGGGACACGAAGGAACTGTAGTACACCAAGCATAGAGTGGCCAGCAATACGGAGGAACGATACGGAGGAACGACGGATAACCTATGATCGAACTAGAAACGGCTGTAGAGGGATCATTACATCGCGCAGATAGAGGTAAGTCTCGAAAGTCCGAAAGGGTCATCGAGTCCATCCGTTGATCAGCGCCACCTTTGAAAGGCATTAATGGACAGCGAACCGAGTGACGTAGCAACAACTTCCTGGAGTAAGCAATCAGGAAGGTCGTGCTGCCAGCGGTCTAATTAATACTTACTGTACGGCCGTTAGGACCTCACGGAGGTTTAAAGTTCAAGCTCGCGCGACCCAGCAGTATTCTCACTAGCTCTCTCACTTCGGTTCGAGAGCGCGTCCAGTTTGAGTTACAGTGGCTCTGGGAGATTCCTGACGCGAAGGTCAGAGGCGACGACTTCGAATGCTTCACTTGTAATTGCCCGTCACACATGCGGGTGTGTTAGGAGACTAGCCTAAATTATCAGTTCAAAATCGACATCAAAAAATGCAATGTTCAACTTGGCTTTAGTCTACCGCACAGCTTGAAAGAAATTTGAACTATACCAACAGGCAAGGAGTCCCCAGAGAGACTGGGTAAAGTAATAAAAGTGACGGCGGAGAGCGCAGGCTAGAGGGTGATGATATGTCAATAGTACTAGTGTTGATAGGAGGACTTGGAGATGTATACCTAACCTTTGCATGCAAGTCCACTACTTCGAGTCTGTGGTTTCCAACTATGAAGTATACTCGCGTGCTCCATGACAACAAAGTAAAGCTGCCAGTGTACTAGTCATGGTAGTGCAAGCATTCAACATTGGGACGCCAGTAGTGCTAGTCATGCAAGCAGACGTCGAATCGGGTTCGGCGGCATGCATGACTAGCGCTGCAACGTCAAGCGTTCCATCTAGATTCTAATCAACCGTGACGCAACTGGATATTCGTGAGAAAAATCTAGGGCAATGCTGTATACGTTGCGTATAGGCTTTGTTTCGTCCTTTGACGGTGGAAAGTCATGCGGCGTTTCCTCATATCTTCGCTCCTATTCAGTTCCAGCATTGCTTTCCAATTTCCCTTCAGCTTGCCATTTTTCAAACCAAGAGATTCGAGTTACATAGAGCAGGTTCAAGTCTCACCAAGAATAGCCATCATTGGCGCAGGCGCGGGAGGCTCTTCTGCTGCATTCTGGATATCCAAAGCAAAGGAAAGATATGGAATCAACGTTGAAGTTGACGTGTATGAGCGATCAGATTATGTCGGGGGTCGTAAGTTTTACCTTCCTTTGCGTCGAGCCGTGCTTATATACCAAATTGTGACCGGCAGGCAGTACCGTAATATACCCTTACAATGACACTACCCTTACTCCGTTGGAACTAGGAGCCTCTATATTCGTTGATGCCAACAAGAATCTCATGAGAGCTTCCAAGGAATTCAACTTGACGCTGACAGCCTTTGAGGATGAAGATTCAGACACAGGTATCTGGGATGGGGAGAAATTCGTGCTTGTGGTGAGCTGAATTTGACTTCGTTTCCCCACCAAACCTTATATGGCGTCGAAGTTAGATAGTGGCAGCTATGTGAAAAGCTGGTGGACGACCTTGAAAGTCTTATGGAGGTATGGCTACGCCGCCCCCACTAAAACGAAGACCATGTAAATATTCCCTCGTTTAAATATACATCGTGGAACTTATCAAGGCATACAGTGTCAATTCAATGATCGACCGTTTTCTTGGCCTGTACACACCCGAGGCGCCTCGCTGGGATGACCTATCGGCGTTCTCAGAGAACATGCAATGGGTATCCATGACTAACCAGACCGCCTCGGAATATCTCAAAGCCAATGGCGTTGCCCCGCTCTTCTCTCAGGAGCTTGTTGAGGCAGCGACGCGCACCAATTACGGGCAGGTGTGTCCACTGTCTGAAATACTTTACTAGGTTCCAGTCAACTAACGCGGCATCAGAATGTGGACAAGATCCACGCCCTTGGAGGCGCAATTTCGATGGCAGCAAGCGGTGCATCTGGTGTTGCTGCAGGCAATTTTCTCATATTTAAGCATTTTCTCGAGAATTCGAGTGCAAACGTCTTTCTGAACACGAACGTTAGTCCTTTATCTATTCGAGTGTGTTTTTGTCACTGAAAGCATTCCAGGTCGAAGAGATAAAACGTATACCTGATACTTCTTTGTGGAGTGTCTACACGTCGACCGGTTCCCGGGCGTACAAAGGAGTCATCCTCGCTGCACCTTTCCACCAAACTGATATTAACCTGCCGTCGGACTTGGCTGGACTTATTCCTCCGCAGCCATATGTGCATCTGCACGTCACGTGGTTAACGACACGTTCTGAACGCCCCAGACCGGAGTACTTCGGACTGGCATCCAATGTTCAGGTACCGGCAACAATTTTGTCCACCTACGAGGGTGCTCGAATGGGTGGGGTAGAGCCTGAGTTCAATTCAATTTCTTACCATGGAAAAGTTCGCAAGTTCGACCAAGGGGCGGAAGAAGGCACGACAACAGACCCTGAATGGAGCGTGAAAATTTTCTCCAAAAAGCCTGTTTCCGATGAATGGCTAGAAAATGTATTTGGGAATGTCGGCTGGGTCAATAGAAAATTGGTAAGTCGTCACGGTTCACATATCAAGCCGAAACTCACGACAGGGTCAGTGGCAAGCATACCCCGTGTTATCTCCTACATCAGAGTTTCCTCCAGTCAAGCTTGATCAAGGCTTTTACTACGTGAACGCTTTTGAACCGTACGTCGGGATGCCAACTGTTTCTTTTTGCTGCCTGTTGACGCTGATTTCGGCCTAGGTTCATATCAACCATGGAAACTGAGACCATAGCCTCCCGTAACGTGGTCGATCTACTCTTGCATGAAGAATTTGGAATGGGTATCTGTGGCGCTTTGCTCTCAGGGACTGAGAACACAACCCTAACTGCAGCATCAAACGACTTCGTACTCGGCTGGGATTGCTAGATCATACAAGCGCCTATGTATATATATTGTCAGGACGTGACATTTTTGGAATCGATACAAAGAATGCCAGCGTGTGCGCAGGTGGATAATAGTTGTGTACTAAGATGCAGTTGATATGGCTCCGCTTTCTGGGGGCTCCAAGTAAATACAAGTGCTAATTGTGCTAGGGAAGTAGCTGGGAACAACAGTGGAGAAGAGAGTGAACACCGTTGCATGCAACAGTGTGTTAATAGCGAAACAATAGAAGTATATTCAAGGGAATCTCCGCATCATGCAATTACCGAGACTCGGACATTTGATGGCAATGTCAACAGTTCAACAGGCTTCTCCATATCGGGATGCAGATCATCCATGTGCATACCACGTCGCTGACCCTTCTTCTCGAGGTGTGGTCGGCGGAATCTGTCATCAGCGAGAGCGGTAGGCTCGGGCATGATGAACTGGATCGTGTCGGGCGATGATTCGCGCTGAGTCGTCCGGGCGTCACTTTGCTCTATGACATCGCGGCATACTTCGATATAGTCATTCGCATATTCACCGACCTGGGGCCTCGTTAGGCTGGGAATTTTTTAAAAGTATATGCAGGCCTACCTCGACCTCATCAGAACCGAGCGCCTCGCCCTCAGCCGTCGTGCGTAGGTGAAGGCCGGGGACTGTGTTGATATAATGGGCGAGAAGGGCAGTGACGATGAATGTATAGAAACATGCCGCTATTATATATGCGATCTGAACGTAAAGCTGCTTCCAGTTGTGGTCGAGCCATCCACCAGTATTTGTGCTGACGTTATCCAGGCTGATAATGGAAGACGAAGCGAAAAATGCGTTCGTCAAGAGACCCACGATTCCGCCAACACCGTGTTGGGCAAAAATATCCAATGAATCGTCCACGCCGATATAAAATTTAACTGCGGATTACGTCAACGTCCGCACTCTCCAGTGATTGATCAATCTTACTTCTGGTAGCGAAATTACAGATAGCACCGGTGTATATGCCCATGAGGACGGCCGCCCAGGGTGGGATGTATCCCGACGCAGACGTGGCCGCGATCAGGCCAACAATGATTCCAGAACATAATCCAACCATACTATACTTGCGCTGTATGCGGTAGTCGAGGGCGCACCAAACAGCACCGGCAAACCCAGCAGCAAGCATAGAGTTCCATACCGCCATGACGGCGCGCATGTTTGCACCAAAAGCTCCACCAGCATTGAAACCTAGCCAACCAAACCAGAGGATAAATGTTCCTAGGTTGACCATCGAAACACTGTGCGGCCTGAAGTTGTTAAGGGTCTTGTCCCGTCTGGGACCGAGTACCCAGGCGAAGGCAAGACCTCCTACCCCGCTTCCGATCTCCACGGGGCCTCCACCTTAGAGATAAAGAAAATGTCAGCAAATCCGAAGGGTAGTCAAGGTAAGGATCGATTGACCTGCAAAATCAAGGACGCCCAATTTATAACCCCAGCCGTTTATATTCCAGGCCCAGCACGCGATTGGGCAATAAACTAAGGTCATCCACAGAAATGTGAAGACCATAGCTGGGAGAAAGCGACCGCGCTCGGCGATCCCACCGACTATAATCGCTACCGTGACGCAGGCGCATTCCATCTGATAAAATGCGTACAACAGTGCAGGAATTAGAGGGGAACCTGGGGAAGGGTCGCCAAGGACATGCATCAGGCCAAAATTCTCGAGATTTCCCATGAATCCATTAGTGGCAGTTGGCGAGAACGACAAGGAATAACCCCAGAAGTACCACTGAAAAATGCCGACTGCATTGCTGGCAGAAACTATCCAAATAAGAGACAAAGCGGACTTTCTTCTGGCTAAGCCAGAATATAGAAAAGCTGGATACATAAGGGTAGGTTAGCGGATGGAACCCAAAGTAAGAGAAATGTACGAACA
>PVXU01003661.1:2143-20528 GCA_002994865.1 Rhizopogon parksii | reverse complement strand
AAGGTCTGCAAGGGCACTATGAGAGCGATGAGGAAAGAAGTATATTTTACGTCACCTCCACTTCTGCAGCGATGACAGACAGCGCCTCCGTCTTGGCTGTCTGAATCGTCTGGATTCTCTCCTCCACTCGTTTCTCGGTCTCCTCGCGCAACGTCTTCATCTCTGCAGCTTATGTTCAGACGAAGAAGACAATGACAATTAAATAATGCAAACCAATGACCAAGGCATTGAGGGCATCGGCACAAGCCTTGATTTCTGTCATGGGCGACGCCAAGGCGTCATCGCTCTCCCCATCGATCCTTGATTGCAAGTCAGAGACCTGGTCCTGAAGGTCTGACAGAGAAGATAGCCTGTCTTCTGCAGCCTCCAAGCGCGATAAAAGTCGCTCAGATTCAGGCTCCATCGCATCAACCTGGTGCTGTAGGTCATAAAGGTCGTCCTCTGTTAAAGCGTGACGATCCTTGATGTCATCAACACTGGATAGCAGCGCATTTACTCGGGCCTACGTAGGCTTAGTCAAAATATAAGGCGCTGAGATGGACAACATCTACTTGCCTCGACGGTCTTAATGGAGTCGTGGAGATCCTCACGGTCGTCATGATCGACATCTTGAGGTTCATCCGACAGCACCTCAGTGACGGAAGGCAGAACAGGTATGGGTGCCAGTATGGACGGCTCATCCTCCACTGTCGCAAACGGTGGGAAAACAGAAAGCGAACGTTGGAGCCGTTCGGAAAAGCTCTCGAACGGCCCAGACTCTAGGGATCCCATGTGTCCAAATGAACACATCGAGGGGAGTTTAACTCTGTTTGACTCATCCAGCCGGCGTGAGGCGGGCTGCGGGGATTCATCTCGGGATTCTGGCCATGCTCCAACGACTTCCGGCTGTTCAGGGGCCTCAGGGGGTGATGGCGATGGCGTGGAAAGCTCCATGGGTGAATGAGACCGCGAGTTCGGGACGTGGTCAGGGGACGAAGGGGCATCATCATCGATGGATACGATGGCCGGTGGAGTCCATGATTGGGGAGATTCGATGTCAAGGGGATTTGCAATCTTGTGGCAGATATCCTGCATCAAAGCCCCGAGCGATGGGTTCTTTCCGAGTAATGAACACCCTAAAAAGTCCGCAGAAAAGTCTGGGCGCAATGAGACGCAGGAGCGAAGTTCGTCCCAAGACATCTCTTCTATATCTGAATCACGCTCGGAGTGTGAAGCAGCTTCGTTGGATGAGCCGGATGGCGAGGATGAAAGAGACTCTGAAGACGGGGAAGGATGATATGAAATAGGACTGTTGAGACCATAGCGCCCAGAGCTCAGTTTTCTGGGGCGAAGTTCATGACTCAAGGAGTCAGCTGAAGTAAGATGCCATGGAGGCGTATCACGGATATCCAAGATATCGTGCTGGAACTCGATACGAGCCGTGACCGGCGAAACGAGGGAGGCGCCTTGTCCCACGGCCTTGCCAAACGTTAAGATGTCACCATCAGTAAGGGTGGTCTCCACCTCAGGCTGCAGGGTCCTTGATACAGTCTCGCCTTGCTTCCGCACATGTGTTCCATGGCGGGATTTGAGATCAACAATGTACACCTGGGACACAGCTCGTCAGGTGCCGCCAGATGTGACAGAAAGAGCTGTGCCTACGTGGCCACTGGCGGCCAACACAAGTTTGGCGTGCTTTGCGCTCACTACTGGGCATGCAAATACAGCATTCTGATCGTCGTTCTCTTTCCTCATAGACCTATCGTCTGAGATTGATTTGCGCCCGATATTCACATGGGAGGTGCGGGTCTTGAAGAAAGAAATGCTATGAGCGAGCCTTCCACCGCACGTATCGATGTGGAGAGTGATGCCTTTGGAAGTACCGGTCTACAGGTGCAATTGAAGCGAACAAAGAGGGAGCTTACCCGTCACCGGTTGCTGTGGATCACAGGGGCAAGTAGCTGGGGGGGCAAGGTTTGTGCCCAAGTACTCTACGTCGTCATCCATGATGGTCGTCGATTGCAATGTAGAGTAGAAATCTGAAATTCTGGAGGAGAAGGGGGGCAGTCTGTGCGTTGGTGGCGGTAAAGAATGAGAATGGGGGGTGACTTGGTGTTGCCCTCAAGGCCGTGCTTTATCGCCTAGCCCTTATTAATCCCGGACCGGACTATCTCCTATTACGGATGTCTTCCGGGTATTCACACCGAGAGCTTCCTATGGCAGCCTATAGCCTGCAGTTTCTGCATACAAAGTATTACTAACATTCAACGTATTTTGGCAACTCCAGGTGTGATACGAAACATCAAAAGGTGTGCTAGACGACAGAGTTGACGGGCATGGTGACAAGGATGCTGAAACGGAAATATATCATATATGTATGTGTATGTCATCGACCCCTGTCATGACGGTGTGTAGTGGGCAAAGTAAGGATGGCTGAGGGCGCGTTTTGCTATAAATATGATGAGACAAGGAAAAGTGAGCAGGCTTACGGTACACATACCAGAAATCCGTTTTGCTGTGTCATAGGTCAAAGTGTGCTACGAAGGGGGATGAGCATCGAGCAAAAATTATTGAAAAAATGGAGCAGCAGAACACTATCAATAGCAATGACGACCTACCGCGAGCAAGTCCAAACCTTGTTCATCGAGATTAGGTACAATACTCTTGAGCTCCTGCTTGGACCACCGAGGGAAGGTATCCTTATAGTCCGGTAATTGAGTGACACCGGGCCAGGTCTCTTCATTTGGCGTGCCGAGAATCCTGCATTGAGCGATCAAGGGTCAGTGGATTAGGTCAATCTGGTTATGTAGGGTATCACCTGAAGATCTTGAAGATCTGGTCAATCTCAGAGTCACCAGGAAAGAGAGGACTCCCTCGCATCACCATCTCAGCAAAGATGCACCCAACTGACCACATGTCAATAGCCGTGGAGTAGTGCCGAGAACCAAGCAAGACTTCAGGCGCTCGGTACCATAACGTTACCACCTAGAGTAACAGCAGAAATATTCAGGTTACGATCTCACACGTCGCTAAAATGGGAAATTGGTCATTTACCTCGTGGGTATATGTTCTCATCGGAATGCCAAAGGCTCTCGCGAGGCCAAAATCTGCGAGTTTGAGGTTATTCTTCTTGTCGATAAGCAGGTTTTGAGGCTTGAGATCGCGATGCAAGATTCTATGCGAGTGGCAGTACAAAAGGCCGGCATTGAGCTGATGAGTAAATTTCTGGGATGTGATAAGTAGTCAGTTTAAATGACAAATCACGTGACGACCATTTCACGCCACCCCATCAACCATCGATGCGACGAGCGACAATCTGATATTGACATTGCGTGGAATCAAGGGTGGAACCAAGAGCTAGATGAACAAGAACAGCGTGCACGGAGCGGTCCGATTCCTTGCACCAGTGGGAAAGAAATTGGACTGCGCAGTTGATTGACGCCCTCGCATGAAGCGACGCGTCAAAGCGCGAAACATGCATTCATCACGCGTCACAAATCGCGTAAATCAAAGCGAGTAGCCGATATGAAGCCACGTTCTAATGCCAAGCTAACTCACCTTGACAATGCCGATGGCAATGGGCGTACCAGCTGAGTTGGCGTTGTCCATGTAACGCTTCAAGTCTACATCCAGGAATTCAAAGACGAGATAAAGCTTCTGCTCAGCGTGCACAATATCAAGCAGTCTGTCTCAGGCATTTAGCCATGATGAGTGGCCGGCAACATGTAGACATCGTACCTGACGATATTGTCATCCTTGAGTTCCTTCAACAGACTGATTTCTCGGATGGCAGTACTCGGGACTCCTTCATCCTCTGCTTCAAGTCGTATTTTCTTAAGAGCTACGATCTGATTCGTTGTGACGTCCCGCGCCTTATAAACAACACCATATGTGCCTAAGCGCGCGCGAATAATTATGAGCGGGGTAAACAGCAAAAGTGGCTAGACTGTGATCGCACCTTCTCCTACAACGCGCGCCACACCAGTTCATGGTAGTCCTGATGTAAACACAGGACTGGTACGCACCAACTTTCTCAATTTTTGCGTAGCTACATTTCAGCGAAGTTAATTGGCCTTGCCGACTACTGGGGGCGTGAAGCGATGTGCGCACCGATCCATGCGTCAGCAGAGTGCACAATCCGTAATACTTCTGTTGACTGGAAAAGCGGGTATCGATATTAATCGAGTGTTTATCGCGTGAATGATAGGGAAATTTGGTCTAAACCTAGCAGGGGGACACAGAGAGCAAGTAAAGACAAGCTCGCCAACCCCGTCACTGCACGAGCCGATTATTGGTGAGATGAATATTCACAAAGTCAAGCACCCGCAGTCAACAGAAGGAGAGTGGCGAGGTGGGCGTGACGTGGAATGGAGCGACAGGGATTGTGCACTGAGGGTCGATGTGATATAAAGAGCCTCGGCAAAGTGCGACACCGCCACTGTCAGACTTGTCACTCATCGATGGGATATACATAAGAGTATACATTCATCAGATCCGTCCCTTGCTCGAGACTCTACTAATTGCATGTCATATGTATCGCTTTTCTGATCAACCATCACGCTTTCTTCCCCAACTCAGCTAATGCTTTCGAAGGCGCTCGCACTAATAAACCCCTTTTCTGCACTAGAAACGGCATGTCCAAAGGAGAACCCGTCGGACCGGAGCTCTCGAGGTGGCTGGAATAATATCACCAACGCTCCACCATCCTGCTGTGTCACTCCAAGCTCGGTTGTCAAGGCTTATAACAATAGTCTCTTGCCTGTGAAACCGTCAACATCGGAGACCGTATCTGTGACCGTGATTCCATGGCTTTGGAAATGACTGGACTTAAATCCAAATGCAATATATGGGCGCATGATCAGAAACATACGTACGTGTCAACTAAACACAGCTTAATATGCTGTCAACTCCAGCTTGACTGGACATGAGCTGAGCCGAGAAGATATGCATGACGCCACGTTAAGTCCATGGTACTTAAGTGCAGGAAACAATGGGTGGAGGACTGTCTGTGACTCCTTCCCTGTGACACGCAAATCTTCAAAAATTTACTTCCGAGACGCAGTGCTTTCGTAGGTCATGGGGCGCACTTCGATGAACTGCGAAACCTTTTCTTTTCTCATACTTCAATCATCCCAGCCGCTTCCCACCTGTAGACCAACATGAACCAATGCTTGACGAACTTAAAGAACGAACACTTGCCAAAAACCCGTGGCTTCATGTATGATACTTATGGGAGACAATCGCTCTTCGAGCGATTAGTCCTAAGGTGGTGGACTTAGCCAGTTACAATATGTTATCTTCATCTTTCCCCTTGAAATGAAACCATTTTTGACGCTGCCTTATCAGTGCGCACCGGCGTTCCTGCAATGTAAATGGCTGTGCGCGGAATTGACAGCAATAATATGTCCCTCAAATATTACAGAGTTTCATAGACGCATATTCCTGCTACTTACAGGTGGTAGAGTACTTTATATCGACGTTGGATTGAGTGCGCGTCCAGTAATGGGTTTTACCCAGGCCTCGGCCAGTTAATGTTATCATTATCTCTTCGCATTCGTGTGACGTCGATGTATTGGCCTGCCCTGAGATCTTCGCCTAGCAAATAACAGTTTCAGAAGTGAAACAAAAGGACTGGTAAAATACTCACTGCGATCGATGATGTCGATATCTAGGTCTTCGTCCGCATCTTCATCTTCCTCGTCTGACGCCCAGCGGTCCTCTTTGGCAGCGTCGGGGTTCCTGGCTCGATCAACAGCAAGATCTTTCATGAGGCGGTTCATCGAGTCCTCTTTTACGTCCTGTAGTGATTGATCCCGCGCAGCACGGGCGCGTTCGAGTTCCGGGAGATATTCACTATATACATGGGGGCGTGAGACGAAAGGAGGGATAATGGAGACAGAACGTACGATATATATGTCTCACGAGACTCTTCCACCGCTTCGAAAAATTCTTTGATACCGTTACCTGTCATACTTGAGACACCGACGGCCTGTAGTAGTAGAGTGTAAATTAGGAACTACGATTTGAGAAGAACGGCATGTAATTACCTTGAGATGTTTGTAAAACTCATCCAAAACCAAGCTCATGCTATTCATCAAGCTGTTCATGTAGGTTGGTTCGCCTTCGGAGTCCCTCGACCCTGAATGCGATGCAAGAGCGAGCTGGAATGCTTCAAAATCTTGCATCCATTCGAGAGCAAAATTGTGGGGTTGTACGTCAGTCTTGTTAAATACAAGGATGAATGGTAATTTGGTCTTGTACATGATGCTAATAAAGGGTACTGTCAAGGATCACTAAACCGATGCCGATAACATGATACTTACCTGCAGGCATACAGCATATTTGACATGAAGGTGGCAGGAGCCGTCGTGCGTGGGGTGTCAATAATGTATGCCACCACGGTTGGAAACGAGGAAGCAACGGCATCTGTGATAATAGCGCCAGACGCAGACCAGGTAAAAATCTCAATCTGACCCGGCGTGTCAAGAATTATATGACTACGTGAGCGCATAAGGAGTAAAAACGAATGCAAGACAGAAACGACAAGCACGTACTCGACTGTCTCAGCCCTCTTTTCCACCAAGTCCAGTACTTGATCGAATTTCGTCGTAAAAAGATTCAAGGCAGTCAAAATACCACCGTTCGGGCCCAGGTTGTACCTTTTATCGGAGTGATCCATTCTGTTATTGGTGCACAACTGTGCAGATGGAAACTGAAACACACTGTTTCATGACCTCTTTGTAGTTGACAGTATCCCGGATATCGATGTTAGCTTCGAAGGGTAGATGGGTGACTGCGGGGTCGAGGTTTAGGATGTATGGGGGTTGTGGAGGATTTTGTGAGTGGAGGTAGGAGTTGATGCGTTGCACGAAGGTTGATTTACCGGCCCCTGCCATCCCAATCGTGATGATGACATGGGGTTTTCTCTTTGATTTTGTGTCCGGTTGACTACTCGAAGATGCGCTCATGGTGGTGATACAAATGTAAGGAACAGAGATCTAATCATCTCTCGGAACAGGTCGAGGTCTTGCATTTTCATGTCCGCCATTCGCTAAAATGCATTGATGGTGTAGCGGTAACATGCGGTCTTCCCACGAAGGTGGCCGCGCTCCGAGTTCGACTCTCGGTCAATGCACTGATTTTTTTCTCTCTCGGGGCGTTTACTAAGAGTCTCAGACTAACCACCACTGCAGATCATTGCGTACGACCCTGTCCTCGGATCTCAATATGGATTGACGTGCAATATGCATGCGACATTGCTTTCGGCAACGTGACAGGGTCTCTATTGTTCTACCAATTGCAGCCGGCAGGTTTCTACATTTTAGATGTGGCTACTAGCTGAAACTATTATACTACTTACTAGCCGCCTATTGGAGAAGATGTCAGTTTAAGAGTCGAATCTTCTTGGACATGGGATAAAAGATGTAGCCGACTAACTAAAGTCCAATAGGTCTCGTTCTTTGATCTGACCGCCTGCCGTATGCTGCTGACTTTCTCTCTTTTCGCGTCCTTCTGCCTCGGTGTTGCACTGGGTCGTCTTCCAACCCCGTTATCTGCAAAGCTTCTCGCTCGCAGACAGGCAGGATCAGATCATATACAAGAATCTCAATGCGCTGTTTGTCCAGAAGACTTAGAAACAGATGCTGGCGCTGCAACACTTGCTTTTGATCAAGGGACAGCCGAAGGGATCACTATGTGCACGTGAGTTTTTTGGCATCATGTTGTGTTGTCCGCCTTCATCCTCATCGCCATATGTTACTAGCTACGAGGAGAGCTCCGGGACTGAAATTGTTTGTCCCTACGTAACGGTGAGTGCAATGCGTAACGTGTGAGATTTCCTGATGGCATTTGGAATACAGGATACTGGTGACTTGAACAGCACAGTCGCGTATTGCCCAGAAACAATTGCTCTCACGAACTGCGTTAGCAGCTAAACATCCGAGTGGAACGATCGAACGACGTGTCTCGGACTATCGAGTAGGTCGAGGAGAGGTGTTGTCTTGAGCGTTGATAGTGGCTGCTGCACCATTACTCCCAGAGTATAGTTCTCTTATATTCTATTGATTAACGTCCTATTCCGGGTTTCCACATGGTATACATACGGGCAGTTAAGTCGTGTCTATGCTCATGTCGCTGGCACCGTATGTAACACTTGGGGTTAAAATCAATCCATCCGCTGTGTAATACTTGCGGATGATAGGCAAGCACTGTTATGGCAAGCAACATGCGCAGCTCATATTCCCTCTCACTCATAGGAAGACACGCCTGTAACCCGGGGCATAAACACGATATACTGTGATGCGGCGACAAATTTAACGCTCGAGCGCTCACAGATGGTATCATGTCATGCATTGCTGTACAATTACCACCTAAACGTGAAGGATCCACCAGGTGAGTGCCAATTGCACACATGCACTTCCACTGTCATGAAGAGGGCTCAAGTCATTGGTGTGCTTGACATGTCCCACTCGCCTCGTTATTCATGGTCAGTGTAATGCGATAGTCAGTATCACAACTCCACTTATTGACCTCGCAAGATCCGTGGGCCCAACACAACCCGTTTCCTTTCGATGAACAAACAATTTAACTCCTTAAAATTATTTTCTATCAATACTTGAGGATCCATTCACAAAGCTACAACGAGCTAGGCAGTACGGCAAGCCGGGCGCGGGAGAGTGCTCTCTATCCCGAATTAGAGGTAAATGTTAATCGCTGTGCACCCGATGTTAATGAGGCCATACTAAACCAAGAATTTGAATGTCAGGGCAGGCGGCGCTAGCAGCAACAGACTTACGTATGTATTGCCGCTACAACAGACGGACTCCTGCGTGCATACTGCGCCGCTGCCGGGGCCGATGACACTAAGGGGACTGCAGCCCATTCCGACAAAGCCCTGGACAGGATCAAGCGGTATGTTCAGTGCGCTTGTGATCTTGCTCAGTGCACTGCTGTTGGACTGTTTAAACGTTTAAGATGAGCCAATACAGGTCAGGAAGGAACTACGCACTGGGTATGTAACTTGGCAGCACGAGACGGTGCCCGTGTTGCACAGTGCACCCGAACTACTGCACGTACTACTGTTGTTACGAGCAGATAGTAAAGTGGGTACAGCACTGGTACCCACAACAAATGCAAGGAGAGAGATGAGGAGAGCAGACGGAGCTAACATCTTTGTGTAGTGGATATCAAAAAGGTTGGAGGGAAAAATGAGCGACTAAGTAAGTTGCTGAAGAAGGCTAAGCATTAAGCATTGACTGGCGACTCAGGGCTCAGTACATTAAGGAAGCCATTCTATCTTCTTTTGAACCTCTCCGTGAAGCACGCAAAGCGGCGTCTCAGGTATTCACGACCACAACCACGCACCACATGCATCGAAAATTCTCCGAGGAGAACTATAATATGACGACTGAGCAATTTGGTCTTGAAGTTGAGCGATGGGTTGTGTACAAGTACCTATAATGATAGGCAACGGAGTAAGTTAATCTCCCGTATAGACCATTAGAAGGAAGACCGTTGTTCCTTCTTAATAATGGGAGTAAGAAATTTCTTACCTTGTTACATAATTGAGACTCTGAGAGTATCCCCAGTACCACTTCCGTGATCTTACTAAACATGCCACGTCGACTTCGACTTAGGTATGATATCTTCTATGTAAAGTTCCTGCATCACGATTAAGCGAATATAGCATTGAAAATGCGAAGGCAAACGCGTGCCTCGCGCGAAACTAGATCATCAACAAACAAATTAAATGTGCTCTGCCCAGTCTCGATGAACCCCAGTCATCCCTTCGGCCCACCCAATGTCCAACGGCGTTTGTGTCATCTAGACTTTATACTTCCGATGAACCAGAGCGCTTCTCTATTCTACCTTCCTCAACTCCGTTCAAGTTGGACGCAAGAGGCTTCTGTGCCTCTCCGGCTCTGGTTTGTTCTATGAGATCCTGACGCGAGTTAAACCCGGATGGTGCCCATTCGCTGGAAGTCCAAGGTTTGCAAAGAGGGTCGGTATACATCTGACGTCAACCACGATCAGAGCAATGTCAGTGCAACGAAGGGACACGTACCATGTCCACACTCTCTAGTGAAAGATTAGATGATTCGTAGAGGAAAAAATAAACAACTACTGCTCCCGCCAAGTTGCACGCTGGATATCGGGAAACCCAAAGTGTTCAGTTCAAATCGAGGTGAGTATTGCGCTATTAACGGAGGACATCTGACATACCTGCAAAGACAAAACCGTAGCGGTAGCCTATTGCACTGCTGATGAAAGGCGTGAAGAATGCCAGGAGGAAATTCCAAACCCAGTTCGAAGCCGTCGACAAACTGCCCTGCTTTGCACGGGTCCGTGTAGGGAATGTCTCTCCAATCAAAATCCAGACACCACTGCAGAATGTCAATCGCAAGATCCCGCCGGACGTATGCAAATACTCACGGAGCCCAAGTCATCGCATAACCCAAGATAAACAAGCAGGCCGACACAATCATCACTAAGATGGGAAGTCAGTGACATGATACGCAAATATGGTGGAGTCTCACATGTCCCAATGCCATCATGAGTCGTAGGATCTACTGCGGTACCGGCAGAGGCGAAAACGAAAAGCCATGCTGACTGCCAGATCCCTCCAATGATCAGAGGCTTGCGACGCCCAAACTAGACAAGCAGTGAGAATTGAGACTCGAATTAAAAATGGGAAGAGCCGCTACCCTTTCGAGGACATACATTCCGCCGAATGTACAGACAAAGTTGACAGCACCAAGAATGATCTGAGTCACAAACGAGTCCTGGAGACCTACTGCTTTGAATACGGATGCACCGTAGTAAAAGAAGTAGTTGGCGCCAGTGAGTTGCTGAAGACTCTGCAGACTCATCCCAAGAAGAGTACGGTATAAAGTCTTGTTTTTCGGCCTGAAACAGTCAATCCACCCTCCGCGACTTTGCTTCTCGTATTGAACAGAAGATTTGATCTCCTCAACCTCGCGAAGTATGATGTAGTGTTCCTTTGCTTCTTCCCCTGGAACACCACGAGTGCGTGCGAGGGATTTCTGAGCGTCCTCCATCCTGCCGTGCGCGGCAAGCCATCTATAGGAATCATTAAGGAAATGAAAAAAACCACATCGCTGATACTAACCTGGGGCTCTCTGGCATGAAGAGGATACCGATGCCGAGAATCAGTGCCCACAGTATACCGATACCAACGACGATGCGCCACGAAGCTGATCCAGGGGTGTTTCGGGTTCCAATGGCGATACAATCTGGGAAGGAACTTAGTAGCTGGAAAGAACTTAATGCATTGTCTCACAAGCCACCAAGATGCCGAATGTAATGAACAGTTGAAAAGTTGCGCTAAGAAAATAGGGACGTCAATCGTGTGCAACCGAAGCGCGCAATGCGTACGTCAAAGTACCACGGATCTGAGGAGGGGCAGTCTCTGCTTGATACTGTATAAATCAGGATACGAGTAAAGATTAATGATCGCAGAGCACTCGCCATCGGAACGGCGGCACTGAGTGCCCCAACTCCCAGGCCACCAATAAAGCGGCCAACAGCAAACTGCTGCCAAACATGGCTTGAACATATTTGAATAATGACTCCGATAGTAAACACCAGACACTCCACAGAAATGGCATGACGACGTCCGAGAAAGTCGGCGACCCTGAAAGACTACTCGGTGAAAGTCGGCGACAGATACCTCAGACTGCTTACGGAGCTCCCAATAGCGCACCGACGAGAGTTCCAATGGAGAGAAGAGAAACGATGAGGCCTTCGCGCACAGTGGAAAATGTACAAGTTGCCGCATCACCAGGGGTCGAGCAGGTTGCAAAGCGAAGGAGGAAATCGTCCATCAACACGATGTCGGATATCTGACCAGTGTCATACTAGTAAGTAGCATAAATAAGTTAGTGCAAATGCTGAAAAGAATGGTTGTGTGAAACATACGCCGAAGATAAAACCGCCCATTGACGCCAAGAGTGCCAGCATGATGGCCACCCATCCTATGGGCAGCCCGCGGCTGAAAGACAGGGGTTAATTAGCACAAGCATCGTTGTGGCTGGCGGTAGTTACAGCAAGAGCTCACAAGTAGAACATGGCTGCCATATTGTCGCTGGGTGAGTAATTGTGGGGAGACGAAGAGGGGAGAATTTAGCTTACTAGTTTGTGGAGAGCGTTTTTGAATGCAAACCAGGTGAAATTGGCTTCTATTTTTAGTTGTATCCGTTATGTTATTAACTCATTGCGTCATTGGCATGAAAATTGAACAGACCGGAGCGCTCTTATGTACCCTTGTGTACCTGCCCACGTCTTCAGGAAAAGTCAGGTTCACTGAAAGTAAAATACATATATTTAATAATGGTGCGCACGACTTTTCGAAGCAGTCGCGTTCTGTCACAAGTCACGACTCACTTTGTGGCGTGACGTGGCGCGTGCTGGTCACGCTCTATGATAACTCACCAGTGACAAGCACTAGGATGGCGCGCGCAGGACCCAGCAGAACGCAGAGGTCACAAAGGGCCCCACAACCTTCTCAGTCCCAATCGCAGCGACCTGTTCGAGGTAGCAGGAGGGCGGTGGTTGAAGACGATGAAGACGAAAATACAGGAGAACATGATGACCCAGACATGGACATCAACGGAAGCCAAGGAAGGGGCGACGCAGACGCAGTGAGTAGTTTGCTTCTATTGGTCGGGAATTATTATGGCTGACCTCGCTCCTCGATTTGCTCTCAGGAACTCGACAGAAAAGCGAGTGATCTCGTAAGATTTGCTCTCTTTATGGAGCATAAGCGCACTCTTATACGCAGGGAGGATATCAGCAAGAAGGGTACGCCGAGCTTGCAGAGTTCATCCACTTAAATACTGAGAAACACCACAGTTCTGGGTTCTAACTCGCGCTCATTCAATTCTGTGCTTGAAAGAGCGCAGAAGCTCCTTCGTAAAACTTTTGCAATGGAGCTTGTTGAACTACAGGCGCGAAACTATCGCGAACAAGATGTAGCAGCTGGTGACGACCTTCAAGAGGCACGTAACGCTACTGGAGTAAAGAAGAAAAGTACGTTGCAGCCATATCTTTCGACGTGTATGCCCATTTTCGTTTCTCCATAGCTGCGGCTGCGGGATCGAAGACTTACATACTTCGTTCCACCCTTGATCCCGTCATCATCGAATATGCGGCTCGTACGGACGAACGGCTGTACGAAGAACAAATTGCTGATGGCCAAGAAGATGATGAAGACGACGACGATATGGCGAGATGTTATGGAAGCATTATCTCCTGGAGCAGCTCAGACCAGCTCGGTGCCATGGGTGTCTTGCATACCATTCTAGCTCTCATTCTCGCCAATGGGCGCTCCATGAGTGATTGTGCGTGTACTAACTCATCCTGTGGTTCTCGTAACTAAATCTCACTCAGTGGATCTACGTGCCAACTTGAAACGTCTCGGCCTTTCATCGACTGGGTCCGTATCCATGAATGCCCAGTCTACGCACAAGTCCATTCCTATAGACACGTATCTAGGCCAGTTGATGAGGCAAGGATACATAGATCGTATCAAGCAAGGCGAGACGAAGGTGACTGGTGGCAAACGTGGTCGCGCTCCTGCAGCGACGCAGGGCAATCCAGATGAAAACCAAGCATTTGAATGGCATTGGGGACATCGCTCATATAGCGAGATTGGGGAACAAGCAGTTGCTACCTTCATCGCTGAATTTATGGTAGAACGCAACCGCGACGATGATGCTGAAGACGACGACCAGGAGGATGGCAGAGCTGCGCAGGGCAGGGGAAAAGGAAGAGCCAAGGAGGCAGATGGTGGCGGAGACAAGAAGTTGAAGACCGTTTACGGGGCAATCGAAAGGGCAGCCGGGGGCAACTTGTCAAAAATAAAATGAGATGCTTCCCCAGCAGCATCCTTCAGTATATTATTCCGCTTCCCGCCGCTCTAAGTTATCCCGTTGAGTACCTTACTCATGACTATGTCTACTACTTATCCTATTCTATACTGCGCTGAGTATAAATCGAGTGAGCAGCGTTGCTCCGGTGTATTTCCCGTCCATCGATAGTACGTGAATGAACCTCAAGTCCTCTTCAAGGTCGCAGAGACGAGCACAGAAAACCAATAATTGTTCATCCTTTGAGAGCCCTTCGTGACGAAGGATACGCAAGCTGTACATCATCAACTCGATTGATCAACTCCGTCAAATTCATTCACTCACCGGATAAAAGTCAAGTCATCCTCCTCGAATTCCCATTCAAAATGGCCGTTCCACATGACATCTGCGCCGTCCTCTGGAACATTCTTGCACTTAACATGCTCGGACCGCCAATCTCGATTCTTCATGGAGTGAAAAAGCTCCGCATGAACATACGCAGAGAATTCTGTGTGTCCATTCGGGCGAGGCACTACGGGGGCCAGTTTATCAGAAAATTAAAGTAAGTCACGTCTACCAAGATGACTTACAAGAACTGATCCCAATAATGTCGCACGCCAACTTCACCTTGCGCTCAACAACTCCTATCAACTTGCTCGGCCTCTCAACCCAGCCAGCAGTCCCAGAAAACATAGCTTCGTTAAGCTGCATGCCATAATCGAAGTTCTGCCAATTGAGGCACACAATGTGGGAGCCATTGCGCCATTGTTTCAACGGATCAAGATTACTCGAGCTCAAGCGCGACCCGCGGGGATATATGCGTCGAAGTTGATGCTGAGAATTTTCAATCAACTCTAGCAAGGAGTGCGGGACCATGGCTAGTATTGAAGACTCGCTAACGTTGATCATGAGGTTAGGAGGATGTGGTGGGCTGGGTAGTTCTACGGGAAGATCGGCAAAAATGCGTGAGGGAGGTTGACGAGCACTTACCTTCGATAAGCCATTGTTTCATCGGTTTCATGCATCTGGTGTAATAGCCCAGGTCAGCGAGCGAATCTGCTATCTTTGCATGGGCGTGATTGGCGTTCTCGAGTAAAGGATCGCTCTCATATTGAAGTTCAACAGCTTCATCGCACTCGATGGCACACAGTTCATCATCTAACGCTTCAGAATCCGCATTGTTTTCCTGCCAACCTGCTCCCGGATAATATTCCACCTGAAGTTAAAATTGACCGTCAAGAAAAATTCGATCTCAAGTTGTTTGCATACCATAAGCAAGATTTTGCCCTTCAGATCCTTTGGAGATATGGTATCGTCACTAACTCCTTCCAGCGGCTCCTGCACCAGCTTGTTGCCCCATGCACCTTTCATGATGTCCACAAGTTTGTCCTGGTGAGTCACTGGTACGTGGCACTCCAGACTAACAAGAACGGGCCAGTCCCCAGCATGGACCGCTTCGCCGATAGCTTCGCAAACAGCTTTGAATGAGACGCTTCGACTAAGCGTATGTCCGTGCGTGACAATTGGACCCTTGAAAGATGACCACCAAACATCGATTTCGACACAGCGTGCGTTCTTCGAGAGAACGTGTGTATAGCACTCAGAAGATGCACGCCCGAGGACTTGCCATGCGAGTAGATACGTATTGTGCGAAGAGCTGGTAACCACATGATGGTCAAGGAAATGTTGCGCTAATCGCTGAATTAACGCACGAGACGAAATAGTCCTTCAAAGGTCGGGTGTCATCTACCACCCGCGAACGGACAGCAGGTAGTTTTAAAAGTTCATGGACATTCTATTGAAGGGTTGTCAAGTTCAAATTTATGATTCCAGGCGAGACAACTACTCACCACACCGTTCTGCCCCAAAAAACTGAGGATTTCGGGACTTAGCCTTATGGCATCACCTGTTGGCGGGCAGATGTTGACAGCAGTCTCGACAGACAAATACCACGCGGAGAGTTCCGCACTCCAATCCTTGTCAAAATCCTTGGGTATCATGGAGTGGCACAACGTTCTAAGCATTAAGGTGACACCGTGACGTAGTAGCACGTAGTCTCAGTTAGTCACGGTCTCCCGTAGCCCGCAAGAAGATTGCCGTTCCTACTAATAAAGGCGACTGACACAGATTACATACGAGGCCGGAATAGACCTTGTCGATATCATGATGTGCCACGACCACCGGCATCGAATGTTGTCTGTATTTTCTTTTCTTTTCCTTTCCCCTGACACCCGGTGATCTTTACCGTGTTCAACGTTCAGACGTTCACGCTCAGCATATATAACTTGAAGCCACACACCTTCAACGCATCGGAGTGTGAGGGTGTTCGCGGAAGCAAGTTGGTCGCGCTGTGTAAATAAACTTTAGGGTTACGTAACTAGTAAGCTTCTACATAGGAGCTCCTTAGATTCAAACTTCTTGACCGGCTGCAACGAGTGACAATGAATCTAAAGTGTGATAAGTTACAAGAAATAAGTAGTATGAAGTCGTATGGTACAGCTGCTCTAGGGGTCACCACCCACTTACTGCGGTCGACAAAGCAACAGAGTGACAAAGGCGGTTATATATCCCTACATCAAAGCACCTTGCCTTGAAGCTCATAGCTTTCGGATACACAACTCCCCAATCCAGGCGACACTGGCCATTGTGGACAGTCGATGAGGAATTCCTCGACATGACTTTCTTCAGCATCGTCAGTGAGGCGCCTCAAGTTCATTATGAGTCGAGTCAGCGTCACATTGCAGGCGCTCCAGATGAAACTGATGCAGACAGTCAGACGAGGAAGAGAGAGCGAAATTGATAGGACGGACAAAACTCCAAGAAATACTAATGAGAGCTGATGGGTATTGAGTATGTAAGTGAACTGACGTGAGGAGCGTATAAACTTACAGGTGCAACGATGGACAGAACTAAGTTTATGAGACGCAATCCTGACAAAAAGTTAGTATGGGTGCAGGAGCTCTTAACTATAAATCTACCAAATAATACCTGATGAATGTTAGCTGTGTTTCAAAACCATCCTCGATGACTACTCACAAAGAAGTAAGTGCTCCCGTCACGATACATTACCCTCGCCATTTTTGTGTGCTGCGGGAGTGGCCGATCCAGGGCATTCCAGCAGGTCATAATAAATACCATAAGTTCAAATATAACCTGTCGCAACCTCAGCGCTCAAACATAGGATCAAATATGAACGGAAACTACCCCTGGAGCCCATAGGATCGTGAAATCCACTTTCTCCGTCAACATACAGGCATGCAGGTCGGGGTCAAAGACCATCGAGGCTACATCACAAACCGGTAAGTATGCCCATGCTCAATTCAGACGACTCACGTATCATGCTCGCAACAACGTATGCCGTACAAACGATTGACGTTAACTGTGTCAACACGAAAAGGATCAGGGTAGAAAGCACGAGTCGGGTCCTGCGATCCCAGAGGACCCATAGACGCAGGAGGACGAGGACTATTTGCTTTAGAACAAAGACGGATAGCGGACGTAGTGAAATGCAGCTCACAGTTGCTGGTGCCGATAGACAACATGCCAAGTACCACCCCGATACCAAACCATGTTCGGCAGCTGTACAGAACGTCAGCATGAAGCAACACTTGTCAGTTTAACTACGCACAACTGAAATTCTGGTGTCAGCTAATACATCAGTAATAATTTACGTTATGATGCGTACCAAATCTGAAAGAGAGTCGTCTGAAAGACCACTGGTCGCTTCACGAAGACAACAGTCAGATGCGCTATGCAATACAAGCTCAACAACTCACCGTACGTGAGGGCAATCAGAGAAGTTGGGACTGCATATCGGTTGAATAAGAACAGTAGCTTTGGAATAGACAAGGGGGCACGCCAGATCAACTGGACCTCGTCATTAAATGTGAGCAGGTGATCCCAGAGTAAAACCTGTTACGCAGAGTTCACAAGGCAGCAGCGAAGTATCAAGAAACTGTAATTACCACAAGCCCAGCAACTGAATTTTGGCCGCAAGTCAGTTGATCAAGAACTGGAAAGCATGGGTTTGAACTTTGAACCTACCACCAACGTACTGGGACGCCCTATAATTTTGTAGCTCGATAATGGTAATGAATGCGGAATCAGCCATGAAACGATGCACGCAATAATCCTCGACGAGGCGCCTGTGCGCTGTGCGTCAGTGGATGGTGGTGGAGAATGAAAGACCTGCAGGAATGGGTAAAGATAGGTAAAGATTTACAAAAGTTAATTAAAGATTCATCAAATCCGCCAAAGTATAAGAAAATGATCCGGTTGCTGAAGGCGTGAGGACAGGGTTCGCGTTACCCTATGGTATCCTGTGGCAAGTATCTCCCGGCCCGATTTCAATCACCAAAAATTGCAGATGTATTTCAATAGCTTTCTATACATGTCCTTGACATGTCCATTATGCATACCATGTCCATACATTTACCTACGTGACTGCCGCGGATCAAAGGTTCACTCACAGTGGGTCAAGTAGTCGATGAAGTTCACGTTAATTGGTGGTGGTGCCACTACTCTAGAACGACTCTAGTAGG
>PVXU01003656.1:583-15542 GCA_002994865.1 Rhizopogon parksii | reverse complement strand
AATTTGGACTGGTACTTCTCTTTATTTCGACCACGGAGAAATAACCGAATGCCATGAGCACAGTGCGCTCAGACAGTCTTGCGCAACAATACGGTCGGAGGAGGTCCAATACAGCACAGTCAATTCTTCGCAATCTCCCTGGACCGCCGCCACCACCTCTGAAGCTGGGAGATGCCAAGGTTCTCAATTCATGGGTACATGATCCGAAGGAGTCCTCTGCTGCTATATTGAACCAAGCATCGTTACCCGGTGTGGTCGAGGGTGACATGCTGCAAGTCTCGCCTTGCAACACCGGAGACGCTACTGCTGGATATCTGTTCATAGTTCCAAAGGATGAAGGATGTTCGAAACATGCATTACAGGTGTTTGTTCTGCCTCAACCACTGTGACGTCGTGCTCAGACGAGCCTCACCGCAATAGATTTCACTTCCAAAGAATGTTGCAGACGCCTTTGGGATAAAGAATAATGGTGAGGTCACAGTAACGAAAGTAATTTGTGTCCTTGGCAAATTCGATTCACATGCTCATCATCAATACAGGTAGACAAGCAGCAGCATTGTGCAAATTATATCGAATTCACATTTCAGGATCAATACCTCGGTCGAAATGAAATGTGGAGACTAGCCGAACACCTTGTAGGGCAGTGTGTCTTCGTCGAGCAAGAAATATCCTTCATAAACGTCATCGCTGCCAAGATACAATCCATCTATATCAATGGTCGAAAAGTATGTCTACGACCTCCCACTTCTCTGATATGCTCAAAGGCGTAGGTATCAGCAGGATACGTTACACCCACCACCAAAGCGATTTACAGGTCACTTTCTGCGAAGGTGACAATCTTCATTCAAGTTTGCCGTGAGCTCTGGGATTTTGCAGGGGATGGTGAACGCTTCAACGAGAAAATCGTACACTCGTTTCTCCCCGCCTTATTTGCCAAGTGGCGCGAGGCTGGCACAAACCACACAGTGACTATCGTGCTCATCTCGAGGGTGTACTACGATAACTCCGAATTAGAATATGCCGCAGGGCCTCTAAGACGGGATGAAGACGGACGATCGTACAAGGATTTCTACAAGGTTATCACTGACTTGGAGGTCATCCATGACTGGAAACCCACACTGGTGGGACTCAAAGTCTCCTTCTGGGCGTTCCAAAGGGACATTTTACTCACCCACCACTACCATCAAGCTTCTGTCGAATCGAAAGTACCAGAGCAAGCCAGACTTGTTGGCCAGCTATCATATGCACATGACGGACCTATTCTGGAGGCTCTTAACCTGGGTCTCAACCCAAATGAGACGCACTACATTGATCGCTCACTGACCCTTACCGGTGCAGCAACCATTCTCATTACCCCTGGTACAGGTTATTACAAGGTGTCCAAGCAATTACTCCGATTAACTACAACTCGTATGCTCGACCAGGGTTTTGGCTTGGATCTCGTATCATTAGCAAAACGCCCATTGCACCAGACTCCTATATTTGCTTTCAAGGGGTACGAGCCACGTCTGGACAAGGAAGGGAAGGGTAGCGGGAGAGCCCTAGATCCGCTCTGGGGAGGTGATGAGGACCCAGACGAGTCCAGGAGATTGGCGAAGACTACGTTCTGGTGGGAGCCATTCTGGATTGGAGTTTCATTCTGGGAGCAGCATATGTATCTACCTTTACGCGAGGATAGGTCTGTTTTCGAGTTGATTTCCTCACCTTAACTGATGGCACCCTCAGATTCGTTGCCAGAGCAAGAATGCACGAAATACAGATGATTGGACTACTTGGGCATGAAGTACTTTCTGGAATAGAGGTGCCATACCTTCCAGAGATACCCGACCCGTATGCCACGCCGCCTCGAGATAGCTTTACAGAAGATCGTGCTCCCACACAAGCAGAGGCGGACCAGGCTGACATGGATATATTCATCTTGAAGAAAGAGTCTCGCCCCCTCACCAGTGCTCGCACCTCGTACGGCTCTTCAGGTGGGACCATTATCCCTGCGTCATATCGTTCATCGATAGTAAGTGAAAGACGATTGGCATCACAACGCAATTCCATCGCTTCCACGCGTATCGCACCGATTGAAGAGAGTCCCAGAAGGATCATCATGGAACTGCCTCCTGAAGGCCACGAGGAAGGACCACTACCCTCTGTGACCGGGCTGAGCAACGCCAGCACATCTCCTTCGCAGTCCTCCATACGATCAGTAAGAACAAACACATCTGTCGCGACATCTGCTCCCGGAAGTGACCGGCCTTCGCGCAGTGCGAGCTCTTCGCGTCTCGCCAAAATTGCTTCTTCTTGGTTCTACAATCCCTTCCAGAAAAGCTCTGGTGAATCCCAGACGTCGCCTGTTTCTGCTTCATCTGTATCCAGTCCGACTACTCCCACTCCAAGCATGCGCGTCCCAATCGCATCGAGTTCCACTTCTACAGCTTATGCCTCACTCTCTCGGTCCCCTCAGCCGATGGCCATCTTGCACGGTGCATCTGGTCGATCGGCTCTGAGCAGAACATACGAGGAAGAAAGCACTCTTCCACATCGAAGCTCCCTGAGTCGTTACTCCCCATTAAATACCCCTCCTCGTGATGAAAGCGCCTTTGGTAAGAGGCGCAGTACGACCCTAAACTCGTTCAATGTGCCCTTACCGTCCTCGTCCCCATTCTCGACTTCTCGTACCAACCCGTCGCGTCCACAGTCTGCAGTCTCATACGCTCAGTCGTCACTTGCCAGACGCTGGGAGCATGTATTCCCTACACCCATGTACAAGCATGAGGTGAAGTGGAAATCTATGGTCACACCGGGTTGCCTGCCGCTCACGACGGACCACTTCCCCAGCAACTCGGAGCTGGAATCTTCATATGATGTATTCTCATACGACTTTGTCGTCGATCCATCAGAGATGCGCTCATTCCTCGTGAAGCCGCCCTCTGTTCAGGGGAACACTGAAGAAGTGCGGCGTGCATGGGCACTCACTGTGATGCGTGGGATGGTGGCCGTTCGACTCGCCCAAGGGTTCCAGTTTGTTTTGCGACCACGCAAAACGGGTGACGTCGAAGATCACTCAGCTATGCGGCGGACGAAATCTTTCATGGGCGAGGATGATGCTTCGCCAAAGCCTGCTGGGGCAGCAGAAGTCCTCAAGTCCACCAGTCTGCCTGTTTACTTAAGCATGAGCAACGAGATACACCGGATATCTTATACTGGCGAGGCGATCCAGGTGCGGCGGTATGTGAGAAGGATGCCACCAACGCAACCCTTCGAATACGAGTGTCTTATCTGGCCTAAGCTCGGAGTGGGGTATACGGAACTAAAGTCAAAGTTTGTCTCACATGGGCTGGAAAACTTCGGCTGGAATAGGTCAGTTTTCTTTTGCATCTGAACGTTGTAAAAGTGCTGATTTATTCTCCTAGATTGGACATGTTAGTTGCTGGCTACGAGCACCAGTTTAATGAATCCTTGAGATACTGGCGAACGCGCTTCGTGGTTATTCCGACCGCCGTCCCCGAGGGTAATGTAGGGCCCTCGGGTGACAAGCTCAACGACGAAGAAATCCGACTTTTGGGTATCGACAAGCTTGCCGAAATATTCACAAAACTGCGGTGGCAGCCTCCGGACGAGCGTGGTTCGCCTGTTGCACCCGTGCGCTTCCTTCCTACGACGCTTGGCCCTGCACACTCGATAATGGATGAGTTGCTGATGGCACAACTTGATGAGATCCATGCCGCAGGACCGTTGAAGAAGAAAATGCAGAGCACCAGAGAAATCGCGGATACTCCTCTTCCGATGATTGCAAAACTCATGCGTGAAGAGGATGGTGTACCGATTAAGTTTCATCACTGGCACAAGGCGAAATATCCTGATTCTTTTATCGGATTTGACTTCGTTTCGTGGCTTGTGCGCGAGTTCCGCGATGTATCGTCAAGAGAGCATGGGGCCGAATGGGGAACGAGGCTGCTCGAAAAAGGTCTATTTACTCACTGCCGGGGCCGCCATGGCTTCCTGGATGGGTCAGTTCTTTCGATAAGTTTCATGTGTGACGCTGTACTCATTTGTCATTCCATGACAGGCACTATTTCTATCAGTTGTGCGGTGAATACGCGACCGTCAGTACCCCGAGAGGAGGATGGATGAAGCAATCTCGCTATATAAATGGGGATGACGTCAGCGTCAGCAGACCAGCATATTACCCATCCAGTAGCAAACCCAATGGGTTAAGTCCCAGACGGAGCAGGAAATGTCTGATTCTTAGTCAGACCATGGTCATCGACATCGACCCCACTAAGGTACGTGAAGCTATCTTCTGGGAATCCCCTGACTCACGCCATCTATACGCAGAGGAGTGACCAGGCGGAATCGGTAGTGCTCCACTATGATATCATTCAAAATCCTGGGACAGTTTTTCACTTCGAGCTGCAGTGGATCGGGTCCACAGCGCGTTGTATTGAAGACTCGCTTAGACAATGGAGTCGGGCAATCGAGAGGTACGGCCTAAAATTGGTCGAGGCCTACGTCATGGAAATTGGTGACATTCGAGAACGCAATGCGTTCCAGTCTTGCTTCCCATTGCGCTTGGCAATACCACCACCCATCGTCCCAGGTCTTGAGAAAAGGGTGCCTGAAGGCACGCATACAATGCATTACTTCGAGTATGCACTTCTGAAACGCTTTGACTTCGTCCTTGATGTCGAAGCCACAAACCTATACCCGAAGGATGTAGATGTCTCATACTCTTATCGTCGAGCACCGTTCAAACATTCGCAATTCGTGCATAGATCTGGTGCAGCCTTCGTGCAGGTGCTAGGTGGCTCGCAGGGATTTCTGTTCCTGACAAACCGGTTGTTGGGTCCGGGTCGCCTGGGCAGCGCAATGAAGAGCAAGGAGCAGAAATCTGAAGCTGCAGCGGAGGAGATTCGGATAAAGTTGCAGGAGATGTGCTCGGACGAAGCTGCGTTGATAAAGTTTTATGATGAGGAGCTGGCTGTTCTTGGGCCGGACGACCCCCCACCACTTAGTATATGATGTTTTGCAATGGAGGCAGTGGTTTTTGACCGAACAACCGTAAAGTGCATCTACCTTGGCAAACCTAAGAGACGTCATGGGCACTGACTATCATATCTCGACCATTAGTCCGTATGGATTGTAGCAGCACGTCCCGTGACAGCGGTTTCCGCATATCTGATCAGCCATCAGTAACAATCAAAGTACCAATGCACGCATACACACCAAACGCATCCTCCTCGTCTCGTCCATCCTTCCCTATTCCCAGATTGCCATAGTATTCTCGTACCCTTTGATACACGCTATATCCCATACCCTCATACATATCGATGGCCGATACGTTATTACAGCGCACATAAAGGTCCACATAGTACCCCTTGTATACCTCATCTGAGACGAATTCGAGACGCTGGCACATGTTTCGTGCTAGAGAGAGACGGCGGTACTCGGGAGCAACGGTTACGGCCGTGATGTGACCATGCCAATCTGTTTGTACGCCTTCGGCCTTGCCCAGAACTTTCGAAACGGTTTCATCTGCATTGGTAACGGGGCAGAAGGGATTATCTACGCACTATAGCCTTGTAATCGACCGTTTGGTGCTTCTTGAGTGAAACAGAGGTCTGACCAGCGGGAAAGGTAGGTTAGGTAGAAGGTGACGCCGTACTGTAAAAAAAGACAGTGTAAGATGAAATCCATGATCGAAGATATGAGTAAATCACAGTCTCCGTCCAGACGTCGAGATTACTTGTGAGATTGAGTACATCACGCTATGTCAGAGCATAGTGGACTTACATATTATTGAATCTGAACAGATCATTAGCTTTGAAAGGCCTGAGGATGCTCATCGTGATGAGTTTTGAGAATGACCAAAAGCCAAGATGAAGTGAAGTGTATATACAGTAAGTACAGAAACAACTTGCCGGCTGTTCGACACAGCCTCTAACGTAGATAATTTAAGAAACTACTGATTTTATTTCATTCCAAGGTTATGAATTACATGGCTATCTTTACTGTAGGGTCGTATCAAGCCCGTACGGCATTGGGCTCGCCGATCGGTGGTGAACACTTCCACCACAAGTTCACAACATTGCATTCCACTCGTTGACTGCTATGAAAAGGAAGTTGTCCCAATTAGTGCCTATGGCTTCAGTTTCTAACAACGACAAACACACTGGCAGTGCACGGAGTCCCAGAGCATTTTACACCCAAACCACACTAACACACGCTTCAAAGACCCCAGGGCCCTTCACTGCAGCTGTCTGGATTTCCGTCATTTGCAATGTATCAACAGTTCTCTGTTGCATCATCCAACGATTATGCCCAAATGATATTGCCCGCATCTGCTGCAGGCCCCAGCACCATAGCACCACATGCAACTACTACCACTTCTGCAGCAGCTGCAGCTGCACCGAAGTCGCAACCACTTGTGGCGACTGGCGATTGGACGACTGAGCTCGTGCAGCTTGCGAAGACGGCCGAACTCAAGTAAGTCGCGTGGTTCATCGATGCCCCATCATGAACGTACAACGATTACATTTGTTGTTGGCAGAAAACACTCCCTTACGTTGCAACTACATACTGCCAACATCGTTGCCGCCCATAATACTCTCGAACAAAAAGATAAGGCAATACAGGATATCAAGGAACAGAAAAATCGGTACGTGTTGCCTTTTTTGCAGACATTGGTTGTGTTTCACATCACATCGTGTCTGAACGTCTTGCTTCTTTCATCTCTGGTTCTAATATGCTAGTAGTTGTTGTTAATACGTTTATGCAGATTGGACAGTGAACGTGTACGGTTACTTAATGCACTCGCAGAGGTATGCACTTATAAGTACTTGTCTTACGCCACTAAACTGATACATTGGTCACTTCTCGCAGATAAATGCAGACCGTGACAAGGTACAACCTACCTATATTATTAGTGCCATTTAAGGATAGTACTGACATTTGATCTTTCCCTGAAGGTGGATCTCCTCGAAGCATCCATCACACGAGAGTACGTGCCTCCTTCCCACGTCCTCCCTGCGCAGCTCGTCCTCATCGGATGTACACATGGGCAGATGCGCAGACTTGCGGCAACAAATTCAAACCCTCCAAGATGGTGAATATACTGTAGCCAAACGGGACGTTGATCGCTTGCGAGCAGAGCTCGGTCAACCCCCGCTGCCCCCTCTTCAAACCAAGCTTGATGAGAAGACATCTCAGTAAGTCTACGATTTCACACGGCCTTCGTTCGAGGGTCCTTTTGTCCATTGCATTCGGTCCGGGCGTGCGGCGGCGCCACGCGTTTTCGGAGCTTCTGGCTTTTCGCCATGCGATATGAGTGAAAGATTACCCTTTGTCGGATCGGGAGGTTTCTGTGAACTCATGTGTGGGGCGCCATACACTATTTATGTTCTCGTCCCAACTCGGTTATCTTCATAAACGTGCGCTAATAATATTCTATTCGACTGTTCTGCATAGGTATCTGCGTGATCGCCGGGTAACTGGCGAGAAGCGCACTGTGAGCGATAGTCCGACGGACATACCACCTGTTACTACCAAGCGTCCCCGAGGTCGTCCCAAAGGCAGCAAAAACCGTGGTGGAAAGGCGGGTGGCAACGCAGCTAGTGGAAGTGCGAGTGCTACTGCGGGCGCTGCATGATTGACAGCTGACAATATTAGTCGCGTTGGCGGGAGAGCGTCGAACCCACGAATTGGTATTTACTTGATTACCGGTGGCCTCAGTGCCTCTTGGTGTGGGGACTTGGCGGCACGATACAGGAACCGCTTGTGGATATTATGTATTCCTCTGGAATCAGGCTGTATATCATACTTATATTCACAGTGGTCTTATGCGACATTAATGATCACCCTTATACAGCTGTCATGGCGAATTTTACCTTCCGTGGGTCTAATGTGGAATCGATCAGCCCCCTGTGATGCTGTACCCCGCTCGACCTTAATTCGATGACTATTTCGTCCCTTTGTGAGAGTGCCGGGTACGATTCTCCTAACGACCGCACTAGGTAGTACAGGTTGATTCCGCATTATAATCGATGTTGCACAATTGATGGATGTGACTACGAAGGAGTGACGATAGCTTTAACTGAGATACCACCGCGTACCAATCGCATATGCTTATGGCACGGGGGAGCGCCATCTCCGCACTTAATTATGTAATGTTCCTTAGTGTGACTCGCCCCTTGCTTGACAATCGGACAGCGCCACACACACACACCCAAGCAGGCCGATGGGATCGTCATTCACATTCCAAATCGGATCGAAGAGATAATCGAATAAGTACTGTAGCAGACAGAACAGACTGTCTACTCGGAAATAGAAGAGGAGCTAGTGACCTGCATCGGTAAGCTGATTGTCATATCTTCCCCACTTGATCGCAGATAGGCTCTGCGGCATAATAGTTGCCATTCCCTTCTGCACGGAACCCGTGTCAGCATGACTATGCAGGATATTTATATACCGAACCGGCCATCTAAGGAGGAGTAGCCGACACACTCAAGCTGGGGGTAAGATTACGCTCACAATCTAAATCCATCCTGTGTCGGACGATGTGGCGAGAATTGGAATGTACTTATTATTGGTACTTGGACAGAATAATCCATATTGGCACAATATGGTGGAAGTATTCTAGTGGCGGGTAAGCGGTTTAACGTTCCACTGCGGGCTGCGGCACGATGACAGCCGATGACAATGTTGAGCTTCCAAGTCAGAGAGACGACGCGAGCAGAGTCCGAGTAAGTTGACGTGGGTATGTCAGCCCGGAGGTACCGACGGCATGTGGAATTACGCAGAGCGCGGTTGTTTCGGTCAGTTAATGACTGTAATGCTGTGCCGCAGCCTGCCGAAGGTAAATTTGAAGCCTAATTAGGAAATACGTAGTAATCGGGTCGGATGTACGGATTGGTCATACTTCCGGTGCATCATCGTTTCGGCTTTTCTTTGCTGTGGTGACTTGGCTGCCGGGGGCTTGCGTTCTTCCTTTCTAATCGCTTGTGTCATTCTTGTCCTTTTTCGTAAATGGCCGATCCCGGCTCTCTGGATCTTCCACAACATCCGGTGTCCCTTTATATACCACACAACCCATTCACTATGAATCTTCAAATCCTGCCCCGCCTCAGGTATATTCTGTCATCTTCTCATCCCCCAGACAGACAGCAGACATGGTCGTTTCAACTTCCAACAATACATCTCCTGTCCACAAGGCAAGCCTTGTCGATCCTGCCTTACACTCCCCTGCTCTCTTGGAGCTCCTCGAAATAAAGGTTTCACGACCTGTTATCGGTATGTTCTCTCTTCTTCCCCACTCTTTTATTTATTCTAACCTACATCTCAGAATATGTCGTCGATTGTGTTGTAGACACCGTTGACTATGCTATGGGTCGTCCATCGTCATCGCGTCGTGGCCGAGGAGTCTCGCGCCACTCTGAGCACGCTAAATTCACCACCTTTGTCACCAATGTCCTTACTCGAGCAGAAGTCACCCTTCCCACTCTCCTCGTCTCATTAGTTTATATCAATCGCGCTAAACCTCATCTGCAAATTGCACTCGAGGAGTGGGCTTGCGAGCGCGTCTTTCTCGGCGCCATAATGGTTGCGAGCAAGGTATATTACCCGATTTCCCATGCCATCTTACTCTGACTAACATTCTCCTAATAGTTCTCAAATGACTCCACACTCAAAAATGTTCACTGGGCTCTTTGTACCGGTGTTTTCGGAAAACGTGATGTTGGTAGAATCGAGAGAGAGTTCCTGGATGTTTTGGATTTCGATCTGTCTGTTACAGAAGATGACATCCTGAGTCACCACGATGGCTTATCATCAGTCGCTCTTCCTTCCCACGACTTCCGTCGCCTCGCAGATTACACCCCATCACACGCGCACTCACGCTCACATTATCATCGTTCACACCAGTCTCATTGCCCAGATTTGGATCCGTCTAGCCCCCATTCTTCGTCCTCTGGGAGCTCCCCAGCACCTCTCACCCCTGAAGCTTTGCCGAACCCTTCATTTAACCCTGCGCTCAAGTCACATCACGAGCATATGGAACTCGTTCCTCCCCCACCCTCGAAAACATCACATAGCACTTCATCCACACTGAACTTGCTACGTTCATTCCCCCTTCCCATACCTCAATCAAATTCACGTTCTCAACCTTCTGCTTCCCACAAGTCGCACAATCGTTATTCGCATTTCCCTTTCAAGAATCCAGTTGCGCAAGTTGCTGCGTAGACTTCATTGGCCTTTCTTCATCGTATCTTTTACCATTTGGATGTCTCCTTTCGCTTTTTCTCATTCAATTTATCATGTGGTGTCGCTATATTTCAGACTTATTCCACAATGCCAAGCAAATGGCTTATCATAACTCGCATACCATCGTCAATATATGTTCATAATCGTTTTTGCTCCACCTCGGCCACATGGTTTTCATGTTGGACCTGACACGTTGAAATTCGTTGCAGCAAGTGAAGACTCATCAATGCCACGTTGCCCAAGCCAGTTGTCCCCTAAGTTACGGTTGTTTCGTGACCACAAGGCCACAACCATCAATACGTGCCCGCCAAGACGATCCGCACATTGTATGTGTGATCGACGAATTTAGTGGATCGCTATCATTTTGCATGTGGCTCTGAATCGCAGTAGTGACCTCCTGGCACTATCAGCGACAAGTATGTACTATCCGAAGCTTTCGTCACGTCCGGTACACGGTACGTTTCTTTACCTTCCCCTCGGTTACGAACCAAGTAGGCCGGGGACCGCATAACTCAAAATTTGCCTCTGTGTCCGATTCGAGAGGATTCCAATCTTCTAAGTTCTTCCTCGGAGCCAAACCAGTGGTGAACGAATGAAAAACAACAACAACGATATCTAGAACGCGGATGCCGTGCGAGTTGTATGTAGTACGAGAACAAGTTTATGTAAAGTAGAATAAAAACAACATATGTACCGCGCATATACTCAGAGCCATCGCGCGAAAGTTGGGGGAAGATGAGTCAAGGCAACCAGTCACCAAGTTATTCGATGCGCCAGGTCTAGCATTCGCTCTTTCGAAAAGTCGGCGGCGGGCTCTCCACCGCCGTGTATACTTAGCAAGTACTTTCTGCTACGAGACTGCCGAAACATGTGCGCACGTACGATCCGCGTATCCAGTTGGTCGGATGTAGTATTCGCAAGCTCACTACCATGAGTCTGAATCCAGATAAGAAGTGTTTGCCTTCTATCAGCTATCAAGTACTGCAGCGAGATATCCACGGAAGTGAGACTGAGCGATTGGAGCAAATTACCGCTACTTCCGGACTTCCTTAGACTTTACTTACTTCAGACAGCTGGGGTCCAGATTAGAGCATACGCTCCACACTCCAAAGTTGTCGGACGTCTTCAACCAGTCAAAAGCTGTTTCGACCGATCGATCCAGAAGCATGATTCCTGGCCGATGGACCCACAGTATCGTACACCATGCATACGTCCCCGTGGCCGCCATTCCCGACATTGACACGGTCCATGAGTATGCATACAGCACTTACGCCTAATACAGAAGGAACAAACTATTATCCTCGACTTATTGGGTTTGCCTACGAGAGATACCAAATACTTACGTGTCTCTCAATAGCCTGACACATCATTGAAATCGCCGGCCGAGCTCAGCCATATGGCAGTAATACTTAAGTACTTATAATATACTTAATGAGTGATCGATCTTCGCTTTAATGCTGCGGGCGTGTATCTACGAGCATCAGCCGACCTGCCACGGAGTCCCTGCCTGGCTTGCAATGAACAGGGTTAAACAAGTTGGTAATCTATATTAACGTTAACGTTCTCTTACCGGCATCATGTGGCGCTGCTTATTCAGTACGAATCAGTTGCAGGAATGATGCAATGTTTCGCATCATAGCTAGCGGCGATGACTCAGACGGTTTCGTAGTTGTGATTATCCTTCATGATTGTCTGCTTCGTAATTAAGTACCCTTTCAATTGGGATAGTGCCGTCTCATTTTCCAAGCTGAGACGTGAAACTGGTTTGCCATGCACCGCATGACTTCGTGATACCCATAGCTAGTCCCAGCTAGTCCACATCCTTGTCAGCGTGTCATTCCATTCAGAGATACAAGAATAGGGCGCTCGACAGGGTGAGTTATCATCTAAGATTCATGACATGAATGACCTGGAATAGTTTGGAAGTACTACGACCGCCCGCTGTAATCGTACATTGCTGGAATCCACACGAAAGCGCTGTTATGGAATGTAGATCTTCGAGTACCCGTCAACACTTAGGGAACGGAATATCAGATTATGGTCGCCTAATCACCAGTGGGGTACACTCACTTTCTTCGACAGCAGGGACACGTGTGCGCAGATGCAGACGCGCGAGATGCAAGATTTTCACGGCAATCGTCGCACAGTGCAAGACATCTGCCCAGACAAATGTCACGTCAATGCCCGGGCGAAATCGTACCGTATTACCCACCGACATGGCCAGCATATGATTTGTCGTGGGTCAACCGTGCATATTACACAATTTCTCCTTGCTTCGTCTATCGAGTCTTCATTCCCAGTCCCGCTTGAAGGTGACCTGCGGTTTGCAGCGACGTCGGTCCAGTCGCTGATGAGGCTGTCGCTAGACTGAGAAGGGGCTAACACAAGGTGCTGGAATCGCCGTCTTGTCATCGGTGACGATGAATTATCAGTCATGTGTGCCAACAAGACCGAAGCAGACGTCAATCCCGCGGGGGAGGAAGAGAGGTCCGAAAACAAGCTGACGGTCTCGTTTGCATCTTGATGCAGGTCCTCTTCTTCGCACCCCTCGTCGTCATCCTCAAACGTCGACGAAGTGGGGCTAGCGGAGCCGTCCCGCTCGATCTCGGATTGGCGGTATTCAAAATCTTCGTCATCTTCATCGTCATCGTGGATGGGTTCTCCCCTGACGAACCTTTCATACAACTCTTCATCGCTTTCCTTGACACCTGAGTCTCGATTTCGCTCACTCTTGGCGACCTCGCGGTTCGCTTCACGTCGTGAATGCAAGTTGGGGCCCCGTGACCTCCATCGGAGTACACTCCAAGAGAACACTATCAGCCCTCTGACGCATCGTGCCACACCCACTGCGAACCGTGCAAGCTCCCTGTACCATATCATATCCAACCAAAGATCTCCTTCAGTCGATGAAGCCCTGACAGTCTTGATTTCATTGGAAAAACCCTTCTTGGAACGACGGTGTTTGCCGAATCCTTCGACAGCTGGAAAGAGCGAGGCCACCCCGAAGCGATTCAGCTCTACACTCCCAGGTTCATTCAAAGGAAGAGGTATGACTGCAGAGATGCCCCCCACTTCATGTCCAAGTCCCAACACGCTCGATACCTCGAAGCTCGCTGTGCCCATGCGCAACAATGCAACCGAAAAGTCTTCGTCCCACTTGGGAAGGAGAGCAGCTTGGTGGCCGAATAGGACACGTGACACATGGCCTTCCGTAATAATTTGGGTAAAGACGTTGAGGAAAAGGGCTAAAAATATGACAGCTAGAAGGCTGGATTCAAACAAGCAAGGCGCAAAGTTGAGCAGAGGATAAGATGAATCCGACAGCCATATGACTGAATGGAAATGGGCGAGACCAAGGATTGAGACAAACGCCGATGGAAGGAAGCGATGAGAGGACCATGTTTGTTTGACGCCAATTAGGTGTATCATTGCAAGCTAGAAAAGGGTTGTTGATTATCGCCCAGTTGAGGTGAGATAAGTCAGCAAACCTGAAGCAAAGGCAACATGATTGTAAATACGACATGCTTGTCTGGTCGTGAAGTCGAGCCTTCAAGCTTTATCCTGTGTGTCACAGGGGAGGAGTAGATATGCAAAAGATATGCATATCCAAGCTATGTTTATTCAAGTAAGTGAATGGATCTTGCACAAGACACTATAGAACCCACCAAATTAAATGGGGATGGATGGTGCACTCCGCCTTCTAATCCGTGTGTTATTGCTTCCATGGCCAAGACACCACAGACCGCACAAAAGGTGCACCAGCAGATGTCGGCTGTTTCACTTTGCGCAACATAAGTGCCTACAGACTGCAACCAAGACGAGTTCCATGGTGGAAACTTGTCTGCTGCCTGAGCGAGGACAATTATCCATATGAAGAGCATCCTAAAGACTAAGTAAAGTGTGGGCGAGCGCAACACGAGACGGCATATTGAAGAGGACATATCCAAGGGGAAGATCGAAGGAATAGCAAGGCGTAAAATCACACGGGGCCTTGTCATGCGAGAAAAGCGATTGGTGAACTGATTCCTAGGAGGAACCACGATGTTCCGTATACGATGTAGGAGAACAGCCTGGTGCCAAGTCAGTCACAAAACACACTACTTGCAACTACGGACCATTATGAATAATCCAAGGATATACCACGATGTTAGAAAACCCCATGGACCTGGAAAGGTTATGAATGCAGGTGGGGGAGGGGAGCGTGATAAAAGTATTCCATTGGAATGCAGGTCAGGGTGATCTGCGAAGGCGAAGTCATTCACCGAGCTACTGTGCACCCATCTGACGTCTGTACTCAACCTTCGGATGCGACCAAGCAAATGGGCTGGAAAGGCCAATAGTCTGGAGGAGGCGACACCTGACTTTGCCAGCCTGAATATTTCACCAGTTGCGTTTGCAAACATCATGTTCGGTCCAGAAATCAGAAATTAAGAAAAGAGATATTGAGCAGATGCCTCGTTGGAGTCGCACCATCCGATTTCCGGGACTCGGTACTGTTGGCTGTAGCCGCTGTATTGAATGTGATTCAATTGACCATTGGGAGGAATAAGAACTTGCTTAGTCAAGACTTACCCGTAAACATCTCGACATCTTTGCAAATGCCTTTTAACGGTGTCACATAGTGAAGAATCTGAAGATACATGCTCGCAGCAGCGTACAGACATGTATGCAGGCACTCAAACACTCACAGGGCACTCTCAAAATGCTTTAC
>PVXU01003581.1:0-14109 GCA_002994865.1 Rhizopogon parksii | reverse complement strand
CAGGTATTCCTTGTCAGAATACTTGGTGCTTGCGCATAAAAATCAGGACTAAAAGTCTCTAATTACATGGGGTAGAGATGTCAGTAGTGCGAAATTGACAGTGGCTTATCTCCAAGGATTGCCGAATGCATACGTACATGCTCCTACGATGCCGCGCTTTCAGCCTCGTTCAAGGTATCTGCTAGAATTTTTGTTCTGGCCAGGCCAATATTAGGGAGCCTAGTAACAGTAGACTATTCAAGTGGTCAAATGGTCTGAAGCCACCTGTAGCACTCAGCCGCAGTTCAGCCGTATCAGGAAGATTCCCAAGCCTCTGACGGTTGACCAACTCTCAAGTTTTAACTGAAACACTACATCCTTTGCAGTACAATGGATCACGGCGCGCACGACATGAGCAATATGAGTCCAAGGTGTTCAATGCACATGCTCTGGTATGTTTCATCCCGACGTCCACACATGTACCCCCGCCAAACTCATCTACCTCGCTTACGCCGGCAGGAACACCCAAATCATCGATACCTGCGTCGTATTCTCGCAATGGCACATCCACTCGAACATCCAGTTTTTCTTCTCCTTTCTCGCCATCGTTGGACTCGGCGTGTTGTATGAGTACCTCCGTATGCTCTCGAGGAACTTTGATCGCCGCATTGCGGTGAAAATGAGGAGCGGGCGTAAAACGCCGCTGACTGCAAGTGGGCGGAGCACACCGGAGCACAGTGATGCTGAGGAAACGGGGCTCTTACGTGGCCTGAGGGTGGCGAAAAAGCAAGGGTTTGTACAGAATGAAATTATACTACGCTTGAACCAACTCACATGACTTCGTAGGACCGTTGTGCCGCCACTGTATCGTGCAATCCGTGCTGCTTTGTACGGAGCGAGTGTGGGCTTGTCTTTCTTCTTGATGCTTGTGTTCATGACGTACAATGTATGTCCGACGGCTTGTTTCTTCAACACTGACTGATACATTTACGCACAGGCATACCTAATCCTTGCCGTCGTTCTTGGTGCCATGGTCGGACACTACATGTTAGGTGAAGTTTTGGAGCCTGACAATAGTGGAAAGGGAATGGCCTGTCACTGATACCGTTGGCTGCCGCCATATATTGTAGTCAGGCTAGATGTCGCTCGTTTGCCTTGTAGTATTCTTATTCACCCCCTGGTCGAGCAGAAAGAATATGTTGTATACCAATACAGCTACGAGTATAATCTATGATTTCATCTCGGTATCCTCATCCTTCTTTGCAAGACCTTGTGCCCGAAGGAGGGCATCTATCTCTGCAGGCTTGTAGATCTTAGCTTTTGGTGCTTTCGCTACCTCATCATATGTAAGGACAGCAAATTCGACTGTCGATGACAGATCAGCGCCTCTCATCCGGGAAAGAAATTAGAATGAAAGCTTACGCTTTTCGCTCCCAAGAGTTGTACTATCCATCGTCTTGCTCATCACCCTCAATACAAGCCCGATTGCCTCCTCGACGCCGATGTCGTCCTTGTACTCCTGCTTCAATAAGCTCTGTGCCGTACCATTGTTCGCCCCGATGCATGTTGCTTTCCATCCAGAGTAGTTGCCAGATGGGTCGGAATGATACAGCTGAAAACGGTAATGCGGATCATAGCCAGCATAGAGCAAAGAGACACCGAAAGGACGTAACCCTGGACGACATGTCATTGAGACATGGCAGACGTATTAGTAAGGGATAGCGTACCTCCAAATTGCGTATAGCCTTGCTTCATATCGCAAAGACGTTGCGCAAGAAGTTCGACTGGTATATCATCGTTATACTGCAAAAGATGTCGCTGGGCCACCGTCCGCGCATAGTTTACCAACGAGTTCGCATCGGATGTGATGCCTGCGACGCCCCCGATCACATTTCTTCCGAATGCTGAGATTAAGAAAACTTGCTACAGGTTTGAAGGGAAATGCTTACGAGTTTAGTAAGAACATCTTCTCTCCGCTGCCGCCGTAGCCCCCGCCTTCCTTCGCACTGGAGAGATCGAGGAGCTTCCCTGTCACACGCTTCTCAGCGGCCAGGACAACCCCATCTTTCGCAAGGACGCCAAGGACTGTTCCTGCGTGTGAGATGGCCTCCATGGCATATTCGACTGTAAATATTCAAGGTAAGGTCATGATGCAATCTGCATTCTCCGTTGAGCATACTTTGGTAAAGCCGGCCTGGGGCAAGGAGAGTAATTGATATACAGTGCATCTGTGTAACGAGAGTAGGCACGCACCTTCCGGAGAGAATATCGTTGTTCGACCTGTAAATCAATGGTTCCAATCATTCCAGATGAATTGAAGCTACTGCGATACGTACTATCATATCGCCGGGCCTGCACAAATGATCTAATGAGCATCCTCGTATCACCAGGATTTATAGAATGTACGCACCATGGTCGATGAATCAGGGGATGAAGAAGTGATATGGAACTTGTCAGTGACGCGTTCTCTTGAGGTCGTTTTGGCGTACGCGTCAAGGTGGGGGTCGTCGGCATAATCCGAACATCACCTCGACCCCTCCTACTATCTGAATTTTATATCAATGTATGTATCACGATGACCACTTCCATCCCTGTTTCTACGAGCCACAAAAGACGAAAGCATGCCACTGACCCAGAGCATGATTCTCCGAAGAAGAAGAAGAAAGAGAAACATCGCGAAAAAGAGAAGTTGAAACAGGACAAGGGGAAGGCCCGCATCGATTCTTCTTCGACAAGTGAATTCCTGGTGACAAAAGCAACTCTAAAACTCTCCATACCTCCTGTATTTGCCAGCAATCTGCGAGCGGGTGCGGAGGAAATGTTAGATAGCATGATCATGCGGTATGTATTGGCATATTTCTTGGTCAATTCTGTTATACTGAACTGAATCTGAAAGGTATATCCCGTCCCTGAGCGGTGTTCTTTTGGCCCATTCGAATTTACGCTTCCTGAGTCCCACAGCGAGCGTAACCGCTGACTGCCCTTTTGCGGTCTGCACAGTCGGTTTCGATGCTACGGTCTGGAGTCCAAGAATAGCTATGAAACTTGGTATGTGGTTCGTTCGACTTGTATTGTCTGAATCGACGACCCCCCCTTTATAGTCGGCAAAGTTATTCTCTGTTCTCCTGACCATGTTTCACTGCTCGTCCATCGTACTTTCAACGTTTCGATACCACACCATCACATTCCACAAGACATCTGGGAATTTGAATATGGTCCTGCAGAAAATGATTCCGAGTATGGAGCGGATGCTGTAGAGCCTTCTGTAGATAAAGGAGAGGATCCAACAATGAAGGATGGTGATGATGCGCAGGCGGCAGGTGAAACAGTAGAGGAGGCGAGCGGACGGTGGGTACACCGTGTGACGGGGACGAAGCTTGGCGGATCAGATGGATATCTAGAGTTCACTGTTGTCGGGTGAGTACGCCATGATTTTTCAAAGAAAGGAAGGTTGATCAAATTATCAACGACAAGACAAACTGTGGCGAACGAGATGCTTTCACTTCAGGGGTCGATACAGTACGATCCCTTCTCTCAGGAACATTTGCCGCACCCTCCTGCTACTCCACGATCATCAGGCGAAAAAAGTAAATGAGCAGAATATATGCGATATCCACTCCACTTATATCCGAATCCCCTACATCTGATGTAATAATTATCTTTGCTCATACGCTACTATCTTCGCCTGCAGAATGCCTGGCCTCACCTCGAGACCATCGTGATCGATGTGATTGTGTCGGATGATGGTGTTAAAAGTGCAGACAATTGTTACCCATCACCAATGGGTGGGCTGACAATTGTATTACCTGTCAGCAATGGGTGGGCTGACCGTCATGCGACTCAATAGCAGTGAGTGGGCCGACAATTATATTACCCAACACTAATGGCCGGGCCGACAGCCATGCAACTCAATAGCAGCGAGTGGGCTGACAATTGTATTGCCCATCACTAATGGGTGGACTGACAACTATATTACCCATAACCAATGGCTGGGCCGACAGCCATGAAACTCGATAGCAACGAGTGGGCCGACGTGACTCTCCCCCTCTTCTTAGAACCTGATCATAAACCAAAGCTCGCACCGTTCCCGGGACAATTGCACTACTACACCCGCTTCTGCAGCTGCACATGAGTCCTGAACCCAATCATACTCACGCGGAAACTCCACCAGGATCGAGGAGAGCCTAGACTGTATTTTCATGCGCGAATCGTATCAGAGCTCTGGTCTCGTCCTTTTATTGTGTTGTCGTCGTGACCGACTTACATTGCTCCCATCCAATTAGAAAATATGAACATGGGGATTTTGCTGTGGCATATTCCTCATATTCATCTTTTCATCTTTGCACGTCGTGGGTCGGCGGGAGGCACGCTTGGGAACGGGACAGCGGAGGAATCTCCTTTTGTTCGCTCTGGAACAAGGACACGAGAGGTACGCGCGATACGAGGAGGTTTGTTATGTATTTTTGTAGACGTTCGCGGGACGGATAGTCGATGGTACTAAAAGTAACCAAGGTTGGCAACATCATCATATGCGAAGAGTGTGTCCATGAGGTTGAGGCTCCCGGGGAGCTTGAGGGTGGATTCCGAGATGAATGTGGAGGGAAAGATGAAAAGAAGGGTAATGGGATCGGTGAAAAGGACGGGATCATGCTACAGCTATCTCAAAATAAGGATACGATAAAATAACTTCCCCATTCAAAAGCTGGAATTTCATCAGACAATCGAGGCACGCGTCTCTACCAGCCTTGTGATTCGATGTATCCATCGGGAACGACTCTGAACGAGACTCAGACAGAAGTTGCCATCGCGCCTGCGTCATTCAACATCTTTTCGAAAATGCCACTCCTGCGATTCCCCGCAACAGGATGATAACGTTAGATAGACCGAAACGTGAGGTACAAAATCCAGAACGGCTGATGATAGTGCATACAATAATGGGTGGAAAGGAAGGAAATAAGTCACAGCTACTCATCATCGTCGACAGTAACAGCCTGTGGTGAATCGGGCCAATCAATGGGCTCGTCATCCGCGTCTAGCGGCTGAGTATCCGTTAGCACGTTCGACGGGTCGGACTGAGAATGGTCATTGACTAGAGTGGCATCTCCTTGTTGCCCAAAATCTTGCATTTCCACATCGATAGCTTGAGAGTCTGTCGGAGAGTTTTGCGCGTCCTCTTTAGGGTCAGGTGCATTGTCGGCTTTCTTCTTTGGACCGCCGCGCTTTTCCTTTTCTGCAGGAGGTTTCGAAGGCAAGCCGAAGAGCGTAGATTGTCGTGAGAGCTCCTTCTTTTCCTTTTCCTTGCCTTTAGCGGGGGCCGGACCTGTTGGTCGTGGTTAAGAGAGGAAGACAAAACCGAACCAATCGTCGCTCACGTTTGCCTTCTACAACCTCGACCTTGTTGAAAAAGCTCTCGCTCTTCTGAATGGACTTGTTGAGCTCGGGTTTTCTTGCAAAAGGATTCTTCTTGGTTTCTTGCCCAGTTTTTCGAGAGAACGGATTGCCTATCACATATGATCAAAATTTACGTCCCCAAGGTTGAATAAATAAATGTGCACGCACTAGGCTTCGGCGACGGCAACACAGCATCAAACTCACCGACAGCTCGCCTTTTCACCTCGCCGTCAAACGCATTGGACGCTAAGTCGTCGTCGTTTTCGTCGCGTTTTCTCTTTCCCTCAGGAGATGTTGAACGGGAAGTAGATGCTTGGGTTGTCTGCAAACGACCTGCTCTTATCGCAGCGCTTGATGCTGTGAACTCTGTTTGTTCGACGACTCCAGCAGATCGCGTCAGACCAGGTCTTTCAACCTTGGGTGGTGGATTAAAGTTCTGGAAAGGCTTTGGCCGACCTAGTGGAGCATCCTCGTAGGCGAGCCCCCGTCTCCCTTCCCTCGCCTCTTCTGCTGGGGTTGCATTCTCGTTCCTCCACAGTTTAATTGCTTCTATCTTCTCCTGCAAACCAATGAGGCGGTAGAATCCTGCAAGCTGACTTGCAGCCGCGATTGAATTTGGAAAGTGTAACCGCTTGACGAGCTCAATAACACGCGGTGCTTTGTCCGCCTTGCAGGCGGCCTGAACGAGTTTGATCAATTGTTTGTCTAGTTCGATTTCGCGTCTATCGATATCGGGAGACGTTAATTCATCACCAAGGGCATCTCGAGCGATGTTTATGTGGATCCGTTCCCGCGCAATACTGATAATTTGATCTTCAGCAAATATACCCACGAGGAAAAAAGGCATACCGTTCTTCGATCGGCGAATCCGTGGGGTCTTGGTTACGGAATGGCAGGCGGACAGGAAGCTCTTGTATTAGAGGTCGGGGAAAGCCTGGGTGATCTTGACGGCCCTTGAGATGGACTCGGTAAGATGAGGGCATCAAAGACTAGGCTACACACCTTAAGAATCAGACACATAAATGTGTCTTGACTCAAACCAACAGGCCAGTACGACTCATCCTTGCCCTGCTTGCGCTCCAGCGTGTTGGTGTCCATAAGACGCGCCCACGCCGCACGGTTTGGACGTCGGTGATTGATCATGATGTGCATGTACCCGGCGGAATCGTATATTGCTGGACCCTGCACGCCAATTAAGAAGATAACATCAACGAGTTGTTACACATACCCCCTCTTCTGTAGTCCCGATCCACCTTAGGGTATGACCTTTGGGTATTGGTAACGGCTTCTCTTGAAGAATCTGGTAATCTTCAAAAGAGATCAATGTTGCAACCAAACTTTGGGAACCTGAAGGAACAAATCCGTTCAACACCGTGTTCTCAAAAAATAAATAAAGCCTCACCATCAATGGTGGTCGCGCCTGGTCGGTGCACCACAAGGACATATTCTTCGGCAGCAACCATCGTCACATATTCACCTTCCAGCCCGAGGACAATTCTTTCCATACCAGAGCCACTTAAGAACGTCACGTCCCCAGAGCTGGTCGCGATCACGATGTTCCCTTGTCCCTGAATATCACCTCCGGACGACGAAGGATCTCTCAGGGATCGCATCGGTCTCTCACCGCCAGCCGCGAGGCCAAGAACACGTTGACCTTTTGGCAGAGCATATGTCCAATCCCCCTGTGCGGACCAAGTACCGTACGGTTTATATATTACCTGTGCTGGGTGATCGAGCTCAGGGGGACAAGCAAAGAGTGCACCACGTTCACCTGCTTGAACATCAGATTTGCCTGTGGAAGGAACAATATACTTACCAAGGCAACCAAGGTCATATTTGAAGTGATCGGTGAAGTGGTATCCCTTGCGAGTTGACCGATCGTGAAATTCCACGTTGACGATGTGATGAGTGTCCTGGTCCGTCACCTCAATGACACCAACCATATTGTAGGCTATGTGGCATATCGAAATAAGCATGAGATGACCTTTGGTCTAGAAAGGTCTCTTACCGAGGTAACGCTTTTTATTTTCCATGGGAGTTGACCCTGGTTGGAAAGCAGGTTGCGCCTTCGTGATGCTCACTAAATTATCATCAAGCCTTCGTCAAGATGATACCTATGGTGTTGGCTCACCCATCTCCTTCACGAATCCATCCACCGCGCGCGTCGCTTTTGCACTCTCAGGCTCTTCCATTCCATTTCCAAGGTCGTCGATAATCCAGTCATCACCACCGTATAGGTCATCTCCCTCCGCATCAACATCAGCTCCTTCACCCCACAATGGGGGAGTCGACTTTCGCTTTGTTGTCGCACCTTGAGCGCTGCTCACTGCCGTTTGGCGGACGGGATCAGGCGAGCTTGCGGGAATTGCATCCCGCCACCGAGAAAGAACACCTTCTGTATCTGTCCACGCTAAGAGATTCTCTGTGGGTGAGAAGGCAACTTGAATGGTGAATGCATTCGGGGTGCCCGGATGCCTGTAGCGAGTTACGACTATGGAAAGCAGACAAATATAAAACTTACCTCCAAAGTACCCGCTTCGTCTGCACACTCCAAATTGATATCTCTTGTTTGCAAGCGCTGGCAAGATATACGCCATTTGCTGAAAGTGCTAGAGCTGTCGTTGCACCGGTGGTATTTGGATCAGACAGAGAATAAGTCTTGGTCCATGTCTCCCGTGAAATTGTCACAATGTCTGGTGAATTATGAGTGAGACCGTTGTTTCAATGCGTTGGTCACAAACCATGCATTCGTGAGGCTGTAAAGAAATATTGTCCCGACGGATGCCAAACGGCAGAACAATCATGCATGAATTCCGGAGACCTCACAGAGAGTTAGCATAACCTCTACAAATGAGATAAACAGTCCTCACTCCGGATCTGTCACTTCAGGTATGACACCGTCAATAACATTCTCCACCTTGGCTTCACCATCGCATATACTCCATGCTACAATAGTCCCATCTGAGCTACTTGTCGTCTGCAGAATCAAAACCCATGAGTAAAGTAGTAAGATGAATCGTGCTAAAAGCTCATACCACGATAGAACCCGATGGATGCCATGTCGTCTTTCGTATGCGTTTCTTGTGCCCGCCTTGCAGTACCACTACATTTGTTATTTCATCCAAATCTATAATTTTGACTGAGAGTTCACTAAAGTACACGAGCATAGTCAGTATTACGTTGAAATGAGCGCATGTACGAACGCACTCAGAAGCGACAGCAACTCGTTTGCCGGAGGGATCCACTGCTAAAGACCTAATCGGTGCTCCGGCAAGGCTCGCCACCAAGCCATCAAACTGCGCTTTTCCGGGCAAGTACCTTCGCACTTCAGAGTCGTGGCCACCAGAGAGCCAGCAGCCGTTCTGTTTTCGGGAGTCAGGTCAGATGAACCCAGAGTGAATGACGAGCCACGCACGGCCGCGGCGACCGCCGTGATTCCCTCGTCAGCTTCATATGCTGCTTCTGGCTCCTGATCTTCCCCTTGGTCTGTGTGCCATATCCGTACCAAGGTATCCAAGCCTCCCGTGTACGCGATTCTATGGAAAAAAGGTGGAATCAACTATCAGGGACTTTTCTGGTTCTCAAGCCAACGACTTACTTCCCGTCACGCGAGAACGCAATGCATGTCTGTCCTTGCTGGTGGGCTGAGTTGCTGATTGCCTTCGAGGAGCTTGCCATTGTTGCTGGTCAAGGAAGCAGGACAACGCTTTGAATCATAAATCACGACTTCTCGTGAGAGCACGTGACGTAAACGCGATCACATGCTTGTGTGACAGACGCATACAACATTTATGTCACGCCTAAAAGGCTTTCATCTAACACATGCTTTCCAACAGCACTAGCACAGGCATAGGTAATATGAACATAGACAAGTCCATTAACGTCCAAAACTTCTCCTCATTATAGCACGAATGCTGCTAAGCAAGCGATTGACTAACATCCACGGCTCCATCTGTTTCCTTTTTGTGTGTTATTCGACTACAAATCCAAGGGGCAAGATTCACTTCTGCCAGGTTAGGAAAGAGGTCTTTGGGGACAACAGCCACAACCAATGGACAGTCGATCAGTGAGTTACCGAGGACGAGATCCTGCAGTTTGACACTACGAATTCCATTGCCGGGAGAATTGACGTTTATGCCATCAAGCTGCGTGGTATCGATGACAAGAGACAAGTGCACCAGTCCAGAGTAAAGACTAAGCAATTTGATTAGTCCATGAAAAGGTCGGTAGTGTAGTACCGGCGACGTGGTCGCTGTAACAGCCGAGTCTGATGGTTTCGAGCTTAGGTCATGTCTGCACCAGGTTGCATAGATCATCATCGGAGATTGAAATGATGCATGTGTTCTCGACATCGACCGGGTTAAATTAAAGGCGAAGTGGGGCGAGGGCGATTAGTGGTGTAGGAACGGCAAAGTCAATGTAATGCTGGAGTGTTATAGCCTCCAGAGCGTCAGCATCACATTTCTCTCAGAGTATGGAGCAGAATCGAAGCATATGACCAGTTGCTGTGCGGGCAGGGGTGCAAAGGAAATTGCAAAGACGACTATAATATGTTTAATTCGGATTGTCCGGAGAGAGCTTGAGCAGGTCGTAATGTCGTCCTGACTGCGACATTGAAGGTCCAAGGTCAATTGGCAACTCCGTGCGTCGGTGTGGATATTCTCCAACGTAAAGCCAAAGTGTCTTCAGCGACTGTAGCTACATAACGCGCACCATCTCTTGATCTCCCAGCTCGCCCACAGACAAAGTGGAAAGATGGTGGAGCTGAGAGATCATACGTGTCAGGAAATGATCAACTATCCTCCAGTCGTTCATTTGAGCTCGTAAGGAAGTGAGATTAGGACATTGGTCCCGAGAGTCGACAGGAGGAGCATGAGATTCGAGGTCGATCGTATGTCAAGAGATGGTACGAATGTCACACGCAAGAAATCAAGGGTAATCGACATGCCATGTTAACCTTGGAAGGTTTGGAGACATATTAGTAGACGCGTATAATTCATTTGAAAGGCGGCGGAGTTTATTTGTTTGATCCAAGGCGAGCAGCGCAGACAATTGCAAGAAGAATGGTTGTTGTTCGGGGAACAATGATGTTATTGTGGCGGAAGTATTTGTACATGCTTGTGCTCAGCTACCGGAGTAAATTGATATGATCTACATTTGAACTTTCAATTCACTTCAACTTGCCCCGTCCCCGTCCCGTCGTCCTCCGCGAAATCCATTCAAAACATACATCTTCTACCACCAGCGATACCTCATCAACCTGCTTTTAACCACCCATTTTCACTTATCTTTATATCAACCCCCTTCCTATTTCTAATATGTCCTTCCCCGATGTCGCTGCTGAATCACTCAGACCGATTCTTCTTCGTTCTAGCACACCAGGTATTCTCTTTTCTCTTTTGTCAGTTCACCATCTTATCCCTTTTCTTCCTTGCTCTATAGCTCCCAACGAGAAAGGTAAGCCATTCTTTCATCAATCATAATCCCACACCTCATACTATCTTGTCCCGCAGTACTGCTATATCTCGAGGGGATGCAAAGAGAGTCCATGGGTTTCGGTTCACCTACTTCTACCGTCATTCGCAATGGCCTCCCATCTGCAAGGCGTAGCGCCTTTGGCAACGATGACGAACTAGATTCGAACATTCAGGATGGTCGAAAGACCGAATCCGCCCGGTCTGCCATGGTGAGTGTTCATCACTTTAAAATCTTTGCTTTGTCTGCCATTCCCATGGTGTTAATCGACCTTCTCTCAGCATGAACCTGGTCCTCAGGATCCCCCCGGTCCGCGTTATGAGTCATTTGACTCTGGCCCTTCATTTGGCAACAAAGGTCCTTTGCCTGACTTTGCGCCTAATACCGGCGCACCTCCTTGGAGTGGATGGGAGGTAGGTCTCTCACACGCTCACGTACTAGTGTTGTACTAATTTACGGCTACAGCCTTCAATGGCAGGCCCCGCAAGAGTACCCCTTCCAATGTCCGTCACATCGCCCACCACCTTCAATATCAACATCGAACCTCCATCTACTCCTAGCGGTTCTAAGTCACGCAAGTCAGCTTCCCAGGGGGGTGCGCCTTCCAAATCACACAAGTCAGGTGCTTCAGGAGTGGAGAGCGAGTCTCGGGAGACAGTTCGTGGTGTACGTCTTTTCAGTGTCATTGATCGTGAAAGTAACTGATGGAGTCACAGCATCATAACACTCCAAGCAAGGCGCCCACGACACGCAGTACAGCGCCCGAGGAAGCTCCAACGTCTCCTCGCCAGTCACGAGCCGGATCAAGATCACAGGTTCCTACTGATTACCCTCCTTTGCCGCCCAGCACATTGCTTAGCCCGCCAGGCCGAGCGAGCCAACTTCCTCTCTCTCCGCGATCGCACCACCGTGCACCAAGCGTATCACCATCTGATTCTCCCAGTCAAGCCCCTTTCAAGGCTGCTAGGAAGGCCGAAAGGGAACGAGAACTGAAGGAAAAGGAAAAGATGCGCTCAGTTGCCAGTGGCGTTGCCATGAGTGATGTTGATGGTGCTGCATCGAAACGTGGAGGTCCAATGAGCGCTGCAGGCGGCCCAATGTCACCCTCACATCATAACCGCCCATTCTCCCCTTACCGTCATGCCGCAACCCAAGAAGACTTACTCTTTTTAGCATCAGCTGCGCAAGTTCAGAAGCAGGCATCTTCACAGTTGAATGCGTTATCTCAGTTGAACGTGAACACATCTCAGCTCAATGGAGGGGAAGGCAGTAGCAAACTATCTCATGTCTCGCATCATTCTCATCACACTCATCAATCCCATGTTTCCCACCATTCCCACCATTCACATCACACTCATCAATCACAATCTCGCGCTCGCTCGCTGTTGAACGTAGAGGACGATGGAGGAGCAACGCCCACACCCTCTCGTCCGCACTCTCCGTCGTTCTCCCTGGACCCAGCCGAGGAAGAGCTGGTGGCAAAGGCGCTGGCAGCACGTGGCGCTGGTAATCGCACCTCTTATGCCCCTAGTACTCTCGAACCAGAAATCGTCAACTCTCACTTCCACGATATGGACCTTTGCATTCTGCTTCATCAAATGGACGATAACACTACCCATGAGGTGGTGAAGAAGGCGCTACGGAAAGCGTTGAGGCAGCGTGTGAAGAAGCTCGGCATGAAATTTGACCAAGAGGTATTTTCGACTGATCTCCTTGTATGCTATGACTTACATTCTGGTAGTCCATCCGACAGTACAGGAAGTCGTTCCACAATCACGATCCTAGTGTCCATTTGGATGCGGCTTTTGAGCCTCCAAACATAGTAAGTCGCTCAAGTTGTTTACATTCTTCAGTCTGACAAGTTTGGTGCAGCAAGAGCCACCTGAATGGGCCAAAGAGCTTATGAATGGGATGATGAGAGTCCAAGAGCGTTTAGAAACTCTCAGCCCTCAGGCCATGAGTGCTCCCATGCCAGCTCGCAGCCAGCAATCCTACGCCGAGTCTGCTGCCTCTCGAGAGCAGTACCAACAAGAGACGGAATATTCAGAAAACATGGATCAGTACGGTCAGACTCCACGCACCCAAACCGTGAATATCAATACGCAGCCGACTGGCACAATTCCAGAGTCAATGTATCAATGTGGAGAAACCGACGTTATTGGTACGTTTTCTGGTTATGCGGCCGAGATGGATGTACTGATGAATTGTAGATGAAGAGACTGACCTCTATGCCGATCACACTGAGATTGAGCAGCGGTTCGCCGCAGCTACGATCACTGAGACACGAGGCATGAGCGAGTTTATGAGTGGCGATCGAGACGATTCGCCAGGTCAGCAGTTCTTGGAAGAGGAGCTGTACAAACTGCGTGTCAAGCCTGGAGGAAGCCAGTCGGCTATTACGCACAAGACTTGGGAAGTTGCGAGAGATGATCAGGACGAGTTCGAGGAGGGTCATGGGGCGTTCACTGAATCTGGTCTACCTGAAATCCCCGACTCTGAGCGCCGTCAGCCATCCCCACCTCTGCCGCCACTTCCAGGACAAGAGATCAGTCGACGCGAGATGGTACCATCTCAGAACTCGCAAGTTTGGAATCACGGTAATGACTATGGCGACTCAAGTCCCCCACCATGGCAGCGGATCCACCAGCGTCTCCTCAGTTGGGCTATTATTTGGCCGATGAGTGAAATTGATGGAGCGCTCAATAGCACAACTCGAGGGCAGCAGGTGGACGAGGTTGCACTAAGCATTTGGTCAACGCAAACGTACAAGCGATATGTGAGGAGCCGTATGACAGATACGCCGGGCGGACGAGTGGACAGGCTCTTCGTCCCTCCGAACATGGCGGATGCTATCAGCACTGCTGTTTTCAATGGTCGGCACGGCGATGCATGTGGGATGCTGAGAGACCTTTGGGCACCTTTTGGCTTCGAGGGTGCTCCGAGATTGATCGTTGTGCTCGCAAAACATAGGTCGGACGCAAATCATTGGGTCGTCCACAGGTCGGTTAACGTCTCACCCCCTCTGCGAAAGGGTTATTAATAGTCTCTTTCTTTAGGTTTTCACTCCCTGATGGCGCACTCACGACATACGACTCGTATCCTGAGCGGACTCTTCCTGATGGACGGGTGAGTGTCCTGATGTGTCTTAATGCTGAGCGTGTGCTAAGTTCGTTCACAGCCTCTTGGTTGGTGGTTTGCAATCCGAGTAGCATGGCCCGGTGCCATTTACGCAAATCCGGATCACCTGATGCAAAAGATGGTTCG
>PVXU01003548.1:6235-16941 GCA_002994865.1 Rhizopogon parksii | reverse complement strand
CCTCGTGCCCTTCTTTCGTCCATCGCGGGTCCTCCTTCCAAAACCTAGGGGAGTTATTGAGTTTCCGCAAGTCTCAGGCGCGTGTTTCCGAAGTAAGACCAACTCAGGTTTACAGGGAACCCATTGCAAACGCATAAAGTATACAAAACAGTAGATACGCTATATGTAAACCGACTAAATAAGGTTCAGCCACAACTGTGTAGTAGCGTCGAGCTCGTCATGTGACCATGAACTCCAACAAGGTATCGTCGATGAAGCCTCTTGGTCTAGACTCTACGTAGTACAAAGGAGAACTTTGGTATTATCGCTGGTTGCAATTAGTCAGATCTGAGTCAACCACATTCAATTTCTAACCTAAGAAAACAATCTTTTGCTCTGAGGTGGAATTTACCCAAGCGCGATCGAAAATGAGCCCCACTCCAACCCGCTCCATCCGCTCTTCATCTCGCATCTTCTGCACTGCCATCACATGGAACATGCATCCATGGTATCCTAGTCGCTTCCACATTCCGTACTCATCGAGTCTGTCCTCATTGAACATCTCTGGGTGACCTCTTGTGCGAGCCAGTACAATAAACTCAAGTGAAGTTGGTGAACGGGTAGAACATGGAAGGATCACGCGTCCAACCCGTGTTGATGGTTGAGGAATGTCAGACAGTATGGAATAAATGGCGTAGTTTGCATTGGCATCAGCACCAATCATATTGTCTGTTTTTGTAATGTCGAAATGAGCAGAACAAGTTCTGAACACTAGGGTTCCAGGCTGCAGGGGTGCGTTCTCGCTGATCAACCGTCGGACGTCAATATCACCTTTCGGTGCGAGGTATATGGCCCGGTGAGCTTCATTACCCGCCTTGCCAGTATGCCAAACATCCTGGCGGACAAGCTTGCCATCATCATCCACGATGTACCACTGTTCTACCAGCGATTCCTGGATGGAGGGATAGGAATCCGTTTTCTTTCCAACAAGTATCTTTCCATTGTCGTAGCGGACAGCACCCCTCCACGCAGCCCACGACCAAGATGGCCATGGTGTCTTATTTCCGGCTGAAACACGCCGCTCGTGGGATGCATGGGCTGTGGGTTGCCACACCAGTGCACGTTCCAGGTCACCCATGAGCATACCGAACTGGAATGCTTTTTTAGGATCACCATCAGCCCACTGATACCCTTTGGTCATGGCGGTTAAGAGCGCCATGACCGCGTCCACGATGTCGGACTCCATGGTAAGCCTACGCTGCGTATATGTCCCAACAATACTCATGTATTTGTCTGCGGGTTCTTTCAAGAAACCCCACTGGCGCACTCTCCGCACTTGGTTCCGAGCCTCTCTCTGTGACCGCACCTCACCCAGTGTCATGAACTTGCCCATATGGCCCCACTGCAGTGGGTGTACAGACCAGGGGAAGTTGATTGGCTCTGCAGCAATATCTTCACCAAACACGTCCTTCTCGCACTCAAAGAACATGTAATGGGATGTGAAGAAGACGCGGCGGCGAGAGAGCATGAGTTCTTGATAGGTCCACCCACGCATATTCCACGCGGAACTTGCAACGGCCTCCCTTGGGAGGACGTTTGGAACAGTGAGGTGAAGACCTTGGATTTTAGCTATTTGCTGTTTGGGAACCCTAGAACCCGGGCGAATGCCAGGGAGAGGATCACGTGCAGAGGAGCCGCTTGAACTGGCAGCAAAGATTGTGAACACGGCAAATCCGTAGATGAGCTCCATCGTGCTAATCTGCTTTTCCTTATCCTTGGGGTCATCTTGGACAATGCATAGCGCGTCGATCCACAGATATCGCTCGCCAAGTTGACGGACGAGTTGTATAGTATCTCGAATCGTCAATGGTAGCACAGATATGTCTAGCCCGGGCCCGCCTTGCCTGCTGCGCTGCTTGAGATTTGCCTGTGTCGTCCAGTACTCTTTTCCTGTGCCTCCCCAGAGGTAGCTGAGAGCAACATAGCGGCATGATCGCGGGGCCGGAACTATGGCCATGCAAGCTACATCCAGGACCCTTACACTTTTTGGAAGAACCTCTCCAGAGTCCCTCCACCACGCAGTTTCACATATCTCCAGATGCTCATTTTCACAGATGTGAATCCATCTCTTCAACAGGTCAATATCCACAGTTTCACCAACTCTTCGGCCATGAAGCTCTTTGGTCCTCCCAATCTTGAAAGCGTCTTCTTCCAGGAGCTGTATTTGCTGATTAAAGCTCAAACCTGATGCACGAATAGCATCAACCACTTCCTTTGGTTGAGAAGAAGTCGTGATATACAGCCGGTGACACAGATCCCTCTGCACAGGCAAAACACCATGAGGAATACCCAGATCCCTGCACATATTTTCACCAACTTTACCGATCGCCTCTGCATGCAATGCACACGTGATCCTAGCGATGTTGATATTAGGCTTGTTGTTTATGTCCCAATTGCGTCGGATGACGAAGGCTATGAGGCGGCATAGTCCACATTGGTCATGCTTGTTGAGGATATCTGACAGAAAACCGAGGGGAAGTGCATGCTTTCTGGGAACTCCGTCATACAGGATAGGGCGGAGATCGAGAGCTGAGCATATTGAGCAGAGAGGGGCATCGTCATCGTTATATATTGATGTGCTGCTTATTGTGGGACGTAAGTTCGAGACTTTCTTGAGTGTGTGTCGGAATAGCGAAGAGACACGGCCAAGGAGCGTGGGTCTGGGGATATAATGTTGGTAATAGTATGCAGAGGGTGGGGTTGGCCTAGTGAACTGAGAATACGGAGGTGAGCAGAACATACGATCAGATTTTATTGACATACGCGAGGATGATGGGATGAGGCGTCAAAATGATCTTGGGGTACTAGATGGCCATTCTCGAGCTGCTGACCAGGAGGTCGTATAGCGTCAGCCTGGAATACATTTGGGTAAAGTCTACGAGGTTGACTTTTAAATGTGTCACATACATCGAGTAACGACTTGTCCCCATCATGGGATTGAGAGTTCAGTAACTTCAATTGGTAGAGAGATGTAAAACGCTTAACTCACATTTGAATTGAAAAGATGTTCGTTGAGGCCAGGTTCTCTAACAATCTCAGAAATATCCCATGAGTATGCATTGTTGTCCAAGCAGCCAGTGGCTAGTAGATTTCCATCAGCAGAAAATGATACGCAGGACGCAGAATTTGCATGTTGGAGGGGTTCACCGATGGGCTGGCCGTTCTCGATGTTCCATAATAACACTGTTTGGTCATCCGATGCACTTGCGAGGATTCGGCCGTTCGGAGATATTGCAATGGAATAGACGGAGGCGGTGTGCTCCTTCAAAACTGCGACTTGCCGCCAAGTGGTTGTATTCCACATCCCAATCGAGCCGTCTATTAATGACCCAGAAATAAGTGTCCTTCCAGTCCAAGCTAGGCAAGCCACCCTGGATCCATGTTTCAGAGCGGTGACGAGCCCGCCTGTCTTCGCATCCCAGATTGTGATGGACTCCTTCTGCAAGTTGTGCACACTAGTCGCAATCATGGTTTCATCTGGCGAGTATATGACTGCCGCCACATCTGCGAACGCTATCTTGATTGGTCCAAGAATGGTCTCACCGCTTTCCACATCCCACACCCTTACTGTCCCATCAAAGGATCCGCTCACCACTCGACCACCGTCTCGATTCCAGCACAGAGAATCGACACTTCCAGCATGCCCCGTCCATTTGGCGATGACCTTGCCTATGTCAATATCCCACAACCTCACAGCACCGTCCCCACCCCCGCTAACTACCTTCTTTCCATCTGGAGATAATGCTATAGCGGTGACTGGAATGCCTCCGTCCTTCCAGACATCCCCAATCTGTACTCCACTCTCTAGGTTCCATATTCGCAGCGAACCGTCGTAAGCACAAGTCATGATGCATTGTCCGCCTGGCAGGTGTGTGATGCCACTGACCCGAAAAGTGTGTCCTTCAAATTTTTGGCAAGGCCTTATTGGTATTGCTCGTGTCCCTCGATTGCGAGAGACTAGCAAAGATACGGCTGTTATCCAGGCAGCGCACATTTCTTTTGATGAAGGGTGTAGAGCAGTCGAAAGCTGCCTCAAAGTCACCGTCGTCGCCAAAGGAGACTGGGAGTTGGGTGTACTGGAAGTTGGAGCTGCGTGGGTAATCTTGTACAACTTGGTGTAATTTGGTGTACTTCAAAATTCACAGCATATTACATCCGATGCAACTGAAGCGCTCAACCCTCATTAGAACTGTTTAGTGCCCATTTCTCATCACTGATCGTGGTCGGTTCCGGAGCAGCTCAGGAGATATCGCTCACCGGCTCCTGTTTGGTTTACACTCGGTGTCTCTGAGAGCATAATCGTGCTTTAAGGCGCTCTATCACATTCTCGCGGAGAGCCCCCGTGTGTGGGCGTAGGTTTCTGACTCGAGTAATAATCGTTTCTTCTGCCATTTGCAGATATTGTGTGTCACGCGAGAAAACTGTACATGCATGTGATTTTATTTTGTTGCATCTGGACATATCTACTGTAGTGGGGCATGTACGAACGCGTGAACCAACTCGCGCCGCTGTACCAAGGATGCGCAGTTCACGGTATTCCATTCTGCAACGATATCTTCACTCCTGCGCATTCAAATCACGCGTGATGGGTGGTTCTGCAGTGAGAGCACGAAATCTAATTCGTATAATTTGCCATCGGGCGAAGAATTGATGATCTACCTCACAAGTAGTACTGTCTATATTTGATTTGTGTTCTGTACGTAGAGCGGTTGCTATAAGTAGACGACCTCTAGGTATTCAGGACTAACATAAAAAATCGAGTCGCTGAGCATGTTAGGGAAATTAATCTCGACTAAGCCCGTCCGACTGGCCTTCCTCCATGGGTAATATTCATGTTGTGGGGGAGAGATTGCCTTAAGACCAACAAAATCTTTTGCTTTGGGTTGATTGACCTTATTGGGTAACGACAACGTGTTTTCGCGTGAACGTTGTAGGATGAAAGCGACCGACTTGCCTCGGATCCGTGGCACATCGCATGATCCGAGTGTATAGTTGACAATCCCAAGCGCAAACTGATACGTTTCGTTGTGGTTCAATTGCCCGACAAAAATCATCTGAATGGATGGACACAGCGGGCACTCGACTGTCATCAGATGACCCCCATCGGTGGACGGCGTGAACGAGTTGACATTGAGAGGGAACAGTATTAGAGGCACTCGCAAGCCAAGGCTAGTCATAGTCATCGCCAGTAACCCACGATCCCAATGGGCGGTGGACCAACCCGAATGTAATTGTAATGTTCGGTCCGCAAAATTCTGTGGCGAGCGAGGAATAACACTGGAAGGGTGATAGTCTGCAGCCTCGCCCGTCCAGTTGAAGACCGAAGGGTCACCAGTTTGCATGATGGCCTCGATGAGCCTGCCGAATGCGCGGTCTCCACCTTCTCCGTACGCGACCTGTATGCTGACGTTAAAAATTCCCATCAAGGAATAGGCAACATCTTCGACCCTTGTTGTTTTGCGTCTCGCTGCCCACGTCATCCGTTCATCCACCCTGACCGGACCTGGTTCAAAGTTCCACACATCAGAAAGAGGAATACCAGTGGCTCTCCCCAGAGTCTTCATCACATCAGTTTCCTTTGTAAGTTCGCTTTTGTCATTTATGTGGCGAGTCATGGGCACCCAATGCTTGTTGAACAATTTGATCTTGCGAGGCGCAAGCAACTCTTGCAATGTCCATCCCCTCTCTATCCATTCATCGTTCATCATATCCGCGATGGTCTCGCTTTGTGCCAGATGAATGATGCAAATGTCCGAGTTGCGATACCACCGAAACATGGAGCGAATCGACTCGTTGAGCTCGGCACTGCTTCTCTCGTCGATGCAACAGGTGTCCGACCATGCAAATGCGAACCCGCGTGCCCTAGCCTTCTCGCAGAACTTCTTCAATTTCTCATATCCAGGGCCTCTTGCTGAGCCTAACCTCATCTCTGTATAGGATGGCTCTCCTTGCTGCCATCGGTGAGACAGTATGGCATATCTGACAGTGTGGGCGGGATGATAGGGTATATTTCCACATGCGCGTTGAGGGACAGCGGGCCGGAAGTGTGTCCTCACTTCATTACGCCCAACTAACTGCATGTCTGACAGACGTATGAGGCGGATCGGGATGTCGTTCATCACATATTGGTCGAAGAACTCTAGGCGATTACGCAACTCCTGGTCCATGATAGATCACTGTACACAATGATGAATTTGCGTGACGAAGTGACAGCAAAAATAATATAACTCACCCGCTTGGACGTTAAGAGAGATGTTCTCCCAGAGTGTGGCTATAGATTGCGCTGTAGAAAGTCTCTGCGATCGAATTGCAAGTCCGCTACTACGCGCGTCACAGCGACAACTAGGCGAGGAAGGGAGAATGACTATGATCAAGCGAGAAGAAAGAACCGAGATGAATAGATCAGATAGATGGCGGCGATGTGCGAACAAATACAGTCCTGAGTGAGTGAGTGAGTCAAAAGCGGAGGTCAATTCTGATACCAGTGCCACACAATACATGCCATCTTATATACGAAATTGTCACGATCCACTGTGGATTGATAAAGCGAGTGGTGAAAGTCAAAAGGGAAAGTGGCACAGCGATAATGAGACAAACAATAGGCTATGCGAATACGCGTGTCGTGCACGTCGTGAATGATAAAGAGGTGAAATAGTTGTAAGAACAAGGGAGATGAGAGTTCAACGGTCATGGAACAAGTAAGAAGGAATGTACCCGTCGTCGAACCGGGTACGAGGAGATAGGCTTATCGAGGTATAAGTCCTAGGAACACGGGAAGACACCAGAGAGAGGAGTATAGAAGGGATGAATATCTTCATTCATCCATGGTCTGTGTAGGGAAAACTATCACGCACAGAGGTGCTGAGAAATTTACGAACCCGTATTTTCCGTAGACAAGCTCCATCGTGCTGATCTGTTTCGCTTTGTCCTTAGGGCTATCTTGGACAATGCATAGCGCACCGATCCGTAGATATTGGTCGCCAAGCTGACGGACGAGTTGTATAGTAGCATTTATAATCGTTGCAGTAGCTCGAAGCCGCCGTGTTCAACGTTGAACGTGTCACAGCCACAGCCAAATGTCGGTAAACAGCGCGTCTTAGGCAGGCAAGTTGCGAGCAGGAAAGACTCAAGTCTACGTCTCAGCAATGTCAGCCTAATGATACAAACAGTACTGGTCCAAATTATTGGACTTGTTCACCTGTCCACATCTCAAGAGCTTTGATTCAGATTCAAGCTGGGTGTAGCAAGGTCATATTATTTTGAAAACCCTCCATTTGCGCTTTTATACTCACCTAAGCGCGCTGATGCGTATGTTGCAGCAGTGGCTGTCAGATCTACATAACTGCATTCGGAGCGGCGCAAATTCCACTTACTCGAGGCTACGCACAAGTGGCACAATTGGCAGTCTCCAATAACCAGTACCTGATGGCCCTTGGTGCGAATATCTCATAACGACAGTTACGACACGGTCAGAGACTCAGAGTACAGCAGGCACAACCCCTCACTTTGCCCCTCTTATGTTCTGCTTATCCAACCGCCGACGAAGGTCCCGTGCGCCCACACCACCAAATCCCCACATCGCAGAAATCCCAACACCAACACCAGCAGACGACGATGACGCCCCCCTCTGCTCAATATGCTCAGCTCTCGATATCCACAGCATCCTACAAAATGGCCTCCGCAAAGAAAATGCGCTCCCCCTCGGTAGTCTCACAGACATCCTCGCAAGGCAAGGCCAATGCGGATTATGCCGCCTCGTATCGATCGTCATGCGACACGCGTGGCATCTGGATAAGCAGCCTAGTATCGATATCGCTGGGATCACATGTGCGCTGTATGCAAGAGAATACGGGTACCCGCGTATTCCAGACTACATCTCTGCGGTTCTGAGGGATATCTATCATCGGTTGTACATCCAGACTTCTGATCGACCGCGGGAAGTGAGCGCTGCTATTGCTTCAGCACAATCGAATTTCTTGCTCGATATCCAGCTCCTGGAAGAGGACGCATTGAAGGTCAGGAGGACGAGAGAGCTTCATGGTCGGAGAGTTGGTGGGGATGTGGATGTTGGTTTATTGAAGAGATGGCTCCACATTTGTGAGAACGAACATGGAGAGAAGTGTGAGGCAGTGTGGTGGAGGGATGCTGGAGAAGTTCTTCCGAAGAGCGTTAGGGTTGTGGATGTACTCAGCATGGCTGTAGTTCCAGCTCCGCGATCATGCCGCTACCTCGCTCTTAGCTACCTCTGGGGGGGCATGGGAGAAGAGTACTGGACGACAAAGGCGAATCTGAAACACCGCCGCACACGAGGTGACCTAGATGCATCAGTGCTGCCAGTGACGATTTCAGATACCATACAACTCGTCCGTCTACTTGGCGGACGTTACTTGTGGATCGACGCGCTGTGCATCGTCCAAGATGACCCCAAGGACAAGGAGATGCAGATCGGCGTGATGGAACTCATCTACGGCAGCTCCGCGTTCACGATCTTCGCAGCGGGCGGTACTTCTGCACGTGATCCTCTGCCTGGCATCCGCCCAGGTACCAGAGACCCCCAACAACAAATATGCAAAATCCAAGGCTTCCACCTCGCTGTCCCGCTCGTCCTCCCGCGCGAAGCCATCGCCAGTTCAGCATGGAACACGCGCGGCTGGACATACCAAGAACTCATGCTCTCCCGCCGCCGCATTTTCTTCACTCCCCACCACGTGCATTTTGAATGCGCAGAAGACGTGTGGAGTGAAGATGTAGCTGCAGAGCGGATGGACGTTCCCTGGGCTATGCATCCCCTGCGGTGCAGCGGCGCGGGTAGGTTCACATTCGTGCATGCCCCACCACATTGGATGCGCACTGAATACATGGAACACTACATGAGTGTTATCGGAAAGTATACGCAGCGCAGACTCACCGTTGAGTCTGATATCGTGAGCGCGGTGACGGCACTCATTAATGCGATGACGAAGGGGTCCAATGTAGCCGGTGGAGAACCTGGTAAAGCGTTCCGGTACGGAATGCCAATGGTGGACCTGGAACTCGCGCTGGTGTGGCAGCCCACCGCTACTGTATCCTATCTACGGCGGGTGCCTGCAGATGAAAATATAGTGCTGTGGCCATCCTGGTCATGGGCTGCGTGGCGTGGTGCTGTACAATACGCCGAGGTAAGCATCTTCGTCGATATGCAGGTCGGAGGTGTTTCCCCTTGGACTACCCAATCTCTGGTGGAACGGTGGCATATCGTGGATCATCATGGTCAGCTTGTTCGCCTGGATGTGCGGCGTACTGGCCGCATGGCGGGATCTGTTGAGGAAGCCAACTCGGGGTCATATGTCGTGCCGAAAGGCGATATCGATGCACGACAGCTGATCACCGAGAATGCACCCCTGAGGCCCGGGACGCTAGTGTTCAGGACTAGTTACACTCGCTTCGACGTCATTCAAGCAAGTGATGTTGTGGATGCCGATACCGATCCAAACTACGCCATTTATTCCATACTGTCCGGTATTCCTCGACCATCAACCCTGGCGGGACGCATCATTCTTCCGTGTTCTACCCTTTCCCCGAGTTCGTGCGAGTTTATTGTTCTTTCTCGCGCGGGGCATGACGTGGGGTTGTACGATGAGGATGTTCTGGGGAGACGATATGTCGGATGCATGTTGTATGTGATGGTAGTGCAGAAGATGCTGAATGAAGAGCGGATGGAACGGGTTGGAGTGGGAGTTATTTTTGAACACGCTTGGCCGAACTCGACCGCGGAGGTCAAGACTGTTTTCTTGGGATAGAAATTGAAGAGACTCACATCGATAGAGACTCAGACTGGACTCACGGCTGCTGAGCTTAAGTTTTGTAACGGAACTGACGGGCCCCGTACATACACAGCATCATGTGGTTGAACCGTAACCTACTAACACCTGAGTATTTCAGATCTTGCACACCTTTGCGCATCACGAATCTGCTGATCCACAGCTTTTTCACCGCTCTCTACCGATCAGAGAAGTTTACCAAAGTTCTATCAATCGACATTACTGGATAATAATACAACGGGCGTATGTATACAGCTTTGTACAAACACCCCGACCCGGGCCCTTTGGTGCAGCTGATGAAATTTACCCCTAGCTCGCGCCTGTGTGGTAGACATCTTGATTGCGGCGTGCGCCTGAAGACAGAGATAGAACACTGTAGTCGCCCCAGCAGCTGGGTACAGTGAGGTAGGCGTCTTTGTTAACATTCAGGGCAGGGGTTTCTATGATAATGGTTGACTTGGTCGTCAGCACGGTTCGGCGTGCTGACCGGATGGCCTTCATTGTGGAAGCTAACTCGGGCGCTATGTCCCGCCGACAGGCGGTATTGACACACGATAGCTGATCACAGAGAATTAGCCTCTTGGTGGTAGCTAGTGTTCAGCACTAGTTCAGCTCCATTCAAATACAGTCGGGTATCCCTCGCCCATTTTCAAGCTTGGTGGGAGGGTCAGTTTTGTTTTTCAAAGGTAGAGAAGAACTGGAGGATAGACTCACGGCACAGAGATCATAGTTGATCGTGGGTTGATGAAGCAGCTCTGAATTCCCCGATTCCAAATGATGAAGGATAATTGCAGGTGTGAGGTACTTTCGCTGAGCGATCAAGAGCGTGATATGCTGGCGAAACACAAGGAATAATCGCAGGACTCG